>JASDQU010261906.1:747-11857 GCA_032191745.1 Picea mariana
AGTATTATGGCTCCAACTAGAGAATTCTTATCAAAACAAAGAAATGGAGAATTTCAATCAGTTTATATAACAAACCAAAGAAACAGAGAAATCCAATCAGATTAAAGAACAAAACTCGGAAATGGAGAAATCAAATCAAATTGAAGAACAAAATACAGATAAAGAGAATTATGATTAGAATAAAGAACAAAACACAGAAGAGGAAAATTCCATCAAAGAATTGATGTAAACCCCAGTCATCAACGGAGAAGACTACTACATCAAGGAATTTATGAATACCTCAATATTCACTAAAGAAAAACTATTAGATTTTAAGAATGATGTTATAACTAAATTTGAAGTGATTAGTATGGAACCAACAAATGGTCTATGTATTGAAGTTACTAAGGGTGTTCTTGACCAGCTTGAATACACAATTATGTGCACTCTTGAAGAGTTGGAGAAACTTCAAAAGAAAAATGTTTTTCTACTACAACAGTTAGATCAATCTAACCATGAAGAGCATGAACAAAATATTCAGCTAGAAGACAAAGACGAAAAAATCAAAAGATTGAAGACCGAAGTTGCTAATCTAACAGAAGAAATGAAAGAATTGAAGACACATGACAATAAAAACAAAGAATTACCAGAAGAGAAAAAAGAAATGGTCATCTTTCTAAGAACTCAACTTGAAGAAGCTAAGAAAAATGAAGAAGCCCGGAAGATCCAATTAACTAAAAGAGAAGAATCATGTCACATGTTGGAATTGGAAATTATTAACGTCAAAAAGATAAATGAAAGTACTAACACAACTATAATGAATCAAATTGAAGAAGCTAAGAAAAATGAAGAAGCACATAAGATCCAATTAACTAAAAAGGAAGAATCATTCCACAGGTTGGAATTGGAAGCCTTCAACCTCAAAAGGATTTAGATAGAAAACAAGGAATAAATCAAAAGATTGGAGAATGAAGTTGTTGATCTAACAAAAGATATAGAAGAGTTAAAGACATATGAAAAAACTAATAACTGCACATAAGTATCGGATGATACATAAGAAATGGTCATCAATCTAAAGACTCAATTTGAAGGAGTTATGGAAAAAGAAGAAGCCTTGAATATTCAGTTGACTAAAAAGGAAGAAACATGTCACATGTTGGAAATGAAAGTTATCAACCTCAAAAAGAAGAATGAAAAGACAAAAACAACTTTCAAATTCTAGAACAACTTGGCTATCCTAGATAGGATTCGGAATAGTCAAATATCAACTGATGACAAAACCGGTCTTGGATACAATAAGAAATAAGAAGGTTGCAAATGGAGCACCATTCAAAAACATGATAAATGATCATACTCCTCAAAAGAAAAATGTACAATCACAAACCTAAAACAAACCATGAACTTTGTCAAGGAAGGAAGCTATAAAAGTAAAAAACAAGAAACGTATCAAAACACATACTTCATGTCACAATGGACTAAAGTATGGAAACACCTTCAATGGTTATTTCTTTTCTTGTAATAAATTTGGTCACAAAGCATTGGAATGCAAGAGTCCTGAAAAAAAAAATCCGGAAGGTCCAATAACTTAATGAGATGTTGGAGATGCAATTATGTTGGCCACACAACAAATTTTTGTCATACAATGAATTGTTACAAATGTGATTGGTTTGGTCACAAATCCCAAAACTGTAGAAAATCAAGAAGTCAATCCATGAGAAATAATTCATACAAGTCAGGAAGAAAATCTAATGAAGGTTGGAATAAAAGAAGAAATGACAAATCACAAAGGACAAATTTAGAAAAGAAAGATCCAACAAACAAAATATCTCATGAAAAGGTATGGAGAAGAAAATCTAAAACAGAAAGAAAGAAAGATGATTTGACATCTGAAAATGAAGAAATTGATAACAAGAAAATGATGGTATTAGATACCAATAAATGATGGGTGAAGTTCCTAATAAGGAACGTGAAATTCAGATATTTGAATATGAAATGGATCAAGAAAGGAGAATTCCTAAAGAAGAAGATGACACAATAGCAGATCCTAATGATATCATGCAGATCAACAGTACATTAACAAATGAAATAAAAATGAAAACATAAAATCCCAAAGAAGAAAATGAAGAAGTTTCACTTACATAGAACAACGATGATAATGATGAATATTCAAATAATATATCAACCAAAAGAATTGAGCAATGAAAATCTTGGAAGTTTTCTAATGTTATTTTCATGAACTACTAAAATTCCCCTCAACAGAAAATATGAATAAAAGGGAGGAGGAAGGATTTTACAACATGATTTGGTGTAAGTACTAAAAAATACTAATAAAGTATGGTATGATCTAAATCCAATGAGGAATTTCCAAAAGAATGAAAAGTTATGAAGAGGACTTAACAAACAACAGATGAAAGGACCAATTCAATCTTATTTCTAAAGGATAAAAGTTGATGTTGGTTTCTACAGATTCGAAGGACTGTGAATAAGATATTAAATTGGTTGAAGAATGGAAATTAAATTAGTTGGTATCGATCAATGGTATTCTTGTGAAAAGATCAGAATATCAACAAGAATAAATAAACAAATCAAGAAGAATACTAATATTCACACCCTTGTCCTTTAGGACAAAGGAGAAGACAATAAAACCCTATGAAATAGTAAAAACTTAGGGGGAGTATTTAATTTGGTCATCAAATGAGGAATTCATTGAATTAGGTTTAAAAGACTTGATCACTACAAAAAAAAAATGGTATCAATAAGACTACCTATTTGAAGACAAAATCCCAAGAGATTGAGATAACAACTGGCACATTCAGAGGGGGAGAAAAACAGTAAAATTTTAACTCTTTGTCATTGATATCAAAGGGGGAGAAAAACAATAAAACAAATTTGGTATCAGTATTTGGTATAAGTAAAAAATCAATCCTCCATCCTGAAAATGAGATCAGTGATAGGGGGAGAAAAAGTATTTTTTTTACAGATATGTTACCCTCAATGCCAAAGGGGGAGATTTATGGCATTATTGGTTGTGCGTTTTCATTTATGGAAACATGAGTCAAACATGTACAGTAAATAGAGAAAAAGGAACATCACCTTGGGGCAGAAGCAATTTGTGATCATTGTTGATCACGGTAGGATCAACAATGATCCTATGTTCCTAAAGCTCAGGAGAGGTAGCATGCAGAGAATCCAAGTACATAAGGAGTAACGAAGCACAAGAAATTAAGAGCTAGAGAGAGTTAGAGAATAAAGATCAGTGCATACAAGAATACACAAACATTTATTAAAATCTCAGGAGAAATAACGATGAATAGATAAAAAAGAAGAGCAATAAAACCCTTCAAGAATCGTAAGGAAACTCTATTACAGTCGAAAAAATATCAACCGTCAGTTCTGGAGAAGTAGCATTATTGACAGTTGGATCAAAGCCAGAATCATAGATCAAGAGGGATTAAATAAGAGCCTTCTAATTTCGTAGAGGAAATTGAAGTGAGCTCTCAATCGTTAGATCAGTTCAAGATCTATTATGATCGTCAGATAGAACCAAGTGGAAGGACATGATAGGTAGTTCCAATAGTGGTCAACTTTGGCACTGAACACTTCGGCTAAAAAGAGTCTCAAACATGTAAGTTCACCCGAAGGATGAAGACCTGAAGTCCCAAAGTGAATGGGGGCCATCAGATCTGGGCAATGCATGGTGAGCGTTGGATGAGGATTGACGAGTGCAATGGTGGTCAAATTCAGTGTTGACCACTTCGGAGAAAATGATTTTGAAACATGTAAGTTTACTTGAAGGCCGAAGCCTTGAAGTAACGAACTCTCGTCGACCATCGGATCAAAGGAAGAGCTGGAAAATCCCGCTGACCGTTGATCAATATAAAGTGGAAGGATAAGATAAGTGGGACCAAAGGCACAAAGTCCTAAAGTATATAGAGGTCGTCAGATCAAGATAAGGAAAGATCTATGGTGATATATCTATTCAACACTTTGTCAATGATCGGAGGATGGTATAAAAGTGCAAAAACTCCTAAATCCACGAAGTATCGAAGACAGGAAGTGTAAATCCATGATCCAAGAGGGAGACATGTGGCAGAAGAAAAATATGACACGTGGCCCAATCGACTGGTGACAAGTGTCAAGGTATAGTTGGCACATTAGGTATATGAAAGTCATGAATCAAGGTGACAGGTGGAACCCACTCATCCAGTGCCACATCAACAGTGATGTCAGCAAGCCATGTCACTCTAGGACTACATCCTCTAGGGATATCCAGCTTCTCCTACCAGCTAAATATCCGAAGCGCTGAAGGTCAAAGTCATGAATTAATGCTTGGTTGATGGTATAAGATCCCACGGATTATTTCTTGACCATCCGATCAAGTACAGTGGAAGGATAGAGTAATCCAGAATCATGAAGTAATGTTAATCGTTGATCTAATTCGGGAGCATTCTCAACCATTGATCAAACATAGTGGAAGAATAGAGTAAGCATGAGGTGTTATCCGACATCAAGCGATCACCGTCGTTTTATGAATTATTCAGTAGGTAAACCTCCAGAGGAATTGAACTACTTCATAGTTCTAGTAACCCAGAGTTTTAGAGTCATGAATCTCCGAAGTTCCGGAGTAGATGACAACCATCCACCTCAATTGAAGATTAAGTCAGAGTTGTCGATCATCTAAAATACAAAGTTCAATGAATGCACAAGGATTAGACTAGACCGTCAATATGAGAACTTCGGGAGTAATGCTAGTCATTGTATTAGCCAACATGAGATGTAACCACTCCAGAAGGTAACAACTCCGAAAGAATACAAGGATTTCAAAGGCCGGAATCCCGAAGGCCAAAGTATAGGATAACCTGGTTCCAACATCGATCACGTGATAACATAAATAAGCTAAAGTGGATATAAGTAAATAACCCCTCAGACGTTTGAATACGGTCCCATCTAGAAGAATAGGGGCAGAAAAAAAAAGCGTTAACAAAACAATGCTTGGAATGGATAAGCTTGTGGTTTCGAGCTCACGTTCACACAAATTTTGGTTTGAAGGGAGCGCCTATTGATTAAGAATCGAATTCACAACAATCTGAGATCTATAGACTAATGAACCGATACACAGTCGTGATTAAAGAAGAATTAAAACATGAGCATTATGAATTAATGAATAAAAGGAAAATATTATTTATGTTGAATTAAATGAAGAGGTGCAATGGTGCATGTCAAAAAGACACAATGGTTCAACCCTATACCTATTGAAATACTATATAAACCAGAAGTGGTGGTGAATCTAGAGTGTCTTGGTGGATTATATATATATATATATATATATATATATATAATGGATTGAATGGAAGTTCATTCTATCAGGTTGGTTCTTGTTTACAAGCTAAGTCTTGTTATGAGGGTTGGATTCCTCACATCTCAGTTGGATATGAGATCAACAAGTTGGGTCTTGTTATGAGGGTTGGATTCCTCATTTCTCAGTTGGATATGTTACAATGTGTACATTGATGCATGTGTTTTCTTACTTTAGTTATGTGACAAAATCTAATCCAAAACATAATTAACATATGCATCAGATACATAATTATAACTTTTAGGTATGTGATTATAAGTAATAAAATCAAAGTGTTGTTCCAAAAGTCATACCCATAGGAATCGTCAAAGTAGAGTAGGGTCTCACACATGGTAATTTTCGTTTAAATGACATACTACTAACTGGGAGTCTAGACAAACTTCTAAATATCGAACACCGTGTGAAATGGTGTTGCATAAAATCTCTATAACGACATTATATTCAGCCACATTATTCGTTGATGGCCCTAGACAAACGCCACATGAAAACACCAGTTGACCCTCGGGTGAATAAATGACCCAGGCAGCAGAAGACAAGCTCTGTGTATGAAGACTGACAACATCTGTGAATCCTAGATAAACCGAAGACTCCGTTGAGATATGCAAACCAAGGGAAAACTCGATAAACAATCTGATGACACAAAGGAAAATGTATATATACACTAAGATAAAGTAGTATACAAAGATTCACGCCCAATCTTGGGGGATCAAGTGTAGTATCTTTTCAAGTAGAGCCCATTTTTGGGCTCTTCCAACATACTCCCTTCGTAATCCTCCAATTCATAAGCTCATTTTTCTAAAACATGTCGCACGATATAAGGACCATGCTACATGGGGTTGAAATTTCCTTCCCCCAATGGTTCTTTGGCTTGGTCATACAAGAGGACCAAGTCACCCTCATTGTACTGTCGAGGAAAACATACCTATCATACTAGAACTTAACACCTCACTTATTCGCTTCGATAGTCGTAGAGGCATCTCGACGTTGCTCATCTAGGCTCTCCAGGTGTACAAGGCATTCTTCAAGATCAGAAGTATCGGGTAGGAGATCAACTACCAGTCTAAGGGAAGGGATTTCACATTCAATAGGAATGATCGACTCCACACTCTGTAATAACTAAAAAGGAGAAAAATTGGTGGAAGTATTAACCGAGGTTCGGTATGCCCAAAGCGCAAGGTAAAGCATTAGATGCCAGTCATATTTGCTCTAGCTGACAACTTTTTGTAAAATGGTCTTGAGAGATTTGTTCACAACCTCTACTTGTCCATTTTCCTAGGGATAATAAGGGGAAGAATGACCATTCTTAAACCCCAGTTTCAATGATAATTCTTTCATAATTTCAATCTAAAAGTGAATGCCATGATCAGTGACAATCTCCCTTGGGATTTCGAATCGGGCTATAATTTGGTTGAACACGAAAAAATGTTGGAGTCTTACCATCATATTTAATAACAGGAATGGCTTCTACCTATTTAGTGAAGTAGTCTACGACCACGATAATATGTTGATGTCCCCCAGCCGAGGCTGGGTTACAGTTCATAAAATCCACCCCCCACTTGGTGAAGGGACCAACGGTGATGATTTTTTGAAGAGGGGCTGGATGCGAGGGCATTTTCCAAGAAAACACCTAGAAAGGGTGACACTTCTTGACCTCTTCAACACAATCTTTAAAAATTGATGGCCAAAAATAACCATCTCACAATATTTTTTGGGTTGTCGCAAGCCCAGATAGATGACCACCACAAGACCCATTGTGACAATCATTAAGAATGGACTCAACTTCCTCGTGATTCAAGCAATAATGCAAGATACTATCTATGCCTCGATGATACAAAGTTTCTCTGACGATAAGGCAATTTTTATCTTGATACCGTATACGTTGTCGATCGTCTCTCGACAGATACTGAGAGAACTTCAAGGTTTGAAGATAGATCAAAATTTCTCCATAATGGTTGTCCGAGGACCATATAAGGAAAATATGTTCATTCTTGAATGAATCATCATGAATGACATCCTCATCCAGGCGAGGGAAGTCTAATATCAACTCAGCAAAAACTAGCAATTTCTTGGATTTAGCCAAAGCAAAATCAAGGTCAAATTCTTGCAAAATGACAATCCACTTATTGTATTTCCCCCCTATGATACACCTAGTAAGGACACATTGAAATGGATTGACATCAACAACTATAGTAGTTTTTCACAACAATATATAATGCCATAATATTTGAACCACATGTACAACATCCAATGATAGCTTCTCAACGTGATAGTATTTAAGCTCGTGATAGACTAAGTTTCGACTAAGATAGTAGACAATGTGCTCATGGAGCTCATCGTCTTCCTAAACTAGGACCATACCAAACGTCCCTTCGGACGTGGTGATATAAAACAAATAATCTCGATTGTAGTATGAAGGCTTCAATAGAGGCGTCGATACCAAGGATTTCTTAAGAGAATCGAAGGATTCTTGGGCTCTCTCATCCCATATAAACAGAGTGTCCTTCTTCAAGAGACACATGAAACCCTTAGGTATATTGGCATACATTACTATAAACTGACACAAGAAATTATCCTTCCCCTGTAAACCCTGATGTTGACAAATTTTGTGCGAGGAAGGCAATCGAAGTATTGCCTCAACCTTCATAGGATCCACCATGATCCCATTCTCAGAAACTAAGAATCCTAAAAGATGACTAGACCTAACACAAAAGATGCACTTATGAAGGTTTAAACGAATGCAATAATAACAACATCTCTCAAATACCAGTCGAAGGTGATTATAGTGATCTACTCTCTTGCGAGAGTGAGTAGTGAGATCATCGAGGTAAGCTTCGACAATGTTTTTGAGATCATGAAAAGCAAAGGTCATGATGCGTTGGAAGGTTGCTCCGGAGTGTTTAAGGCCGAAAGATATTTTTCGTTATGCAAAATTAACCCAAGGAAAAATAAATTCCATCTTATGTTGATCCTCGGGTTTGATCTGAATTTGATTGTATCCTGAAAATCCGTCCAAAAAATAAAAAACCTTGCTTCCCTCACACTCATCAAGAATCTGATCAATGAAAGGTGTCGGGAAGTTGTCTTTAGGACAAGCCTTGTTCAGGTCTCAAAAATCCATGCATACRCRGATGGTTCCTTGTTTCTTATTCAGTGTAATGGGGTTGGATACCCATTCATTCAAGGGAATCGGGTAGATGAAACGAACATTAAGTAGTTTCTCCACCTCTACCTTAATAGCAGGGTCCTTCCTAGGATTAACAACTCTAATTCATTATCAAACAGGTTTAGCATCTGGGTAAGTCTTGATCTCATGTTCGACAATGCGAGGGTTGATTCCTAACATCTCTTTATATGAACAAGCGAATACATTACGAAATTCTTTGAAGAGTTCGGTGTAAATATGAATTTATTCAGGCGAACAATCTGCACCGATATATACATTTTCAATTTTTCCATGGATTTGAGATATGTTGATCATGACGGTAGGATAAATACTCACCATGTTTCCTTTGGTGTAAATTCCATGTGTATCTAGTGGAACCATGGAGTGACCAACCATCTCACTCAAGGTAGATCTAAAATCGTCTTGTTCGATTCTAACAAGCTATGGGAGGAAGTAAGAGTGATGATGCATATCATCCCATGGCCTATCAAGACTAGTCATGGCCTCTAATATGGATTCATCCAAAGGTAAATTATCATCGAGGAAATCATGTGAGCAAGACGATGAGGTGGCCCATATGGGCTTGAGAACAGGATCCTCCTCGTCTGTCTGGGAGGAGACAGGATTTAGGTTAACAGTAGAGTCAAGAAAAAATTGATATAGTATCTCTAATGTTGAAAGTGTCATTTCCATTCCAATATGTGACTGGCCTTCAAAGGACATGGTCAGGGAAGGTAGGGTCAAAGGATCATTGAAATATGAAGTACGAAAAGGAACATACCTCATTGATGAAGAAGACCTACTGGACATGGCATAATGTGATGAACTGGTGGCATGAAATCAAAGGTACCCATGAGGGAGGAATACATTTAGACACCAATATCTCAGTTGTCGGATGAGAATTATTGATCATGGGGATTGAAGGTCCAACTGATGCATTAGGAATAGCATGCGCAAAGGATAACCAATCAATCGTCACGATTTTCCCTTGATGAGGAAAACATAAAGTACAGAAAACAGAGGATACGAATGTAGTCATATCATAAGTCCAATTACACCCTAGCAATAAGTTGTAGTCAAAGGGTGCATCAACCACCTTGACATCCACCTCCACTGTCTTTCCACCTAACTGGACCAGAAAGGTGGGAAGAATTTTGTGGGGACGGAAAGAACGACCATAAAATGTGGTCAACATAGTTAGATATTGAGAGAGGGTGGGAGAGCCAATGGCTTTCCAATAGGTTAGGGAAATCACGCACGTCGCAGAACCTTCATCAATAACAATACGTTTGATGGTATACTTTGAGTAATCCACATGGATTTGAAAGGCCACACGGTAAGGCAAGCGAGGCTTAACATCTGTGATGTTAAACTTGATAACCTTAGAGCCACATAGGTCTAGATCTCCTAAAGAAGATAACAAGGCATTCCTCTGTGAAGGACACATCTGGAGCACCTCCAAAGCCAACATCGCATAAGGGGTTTAACCCAGATCTTTGACAATCGTGTAGTTTTGGGCAGCTCTAGCATTAGGGTTATGGGTAGAGTGTTTTAGTACTCCTTTCGAAATACGAGGCAGAGTCTCTAGATTTTTGATCTGTAAAGGAGTTTCCATAGAAAGAGGAGACTCTATACCTATAATAGTCTGTGAAGACCCATAATCATGAGATCGAGTGGCTACATTAATCTGAGACTTGACCATATTTACACATAGACGGTCACCTTCATGCACCAGGGGGTTTTGATTCCCACTCACTGTATTTTCGACATTAGAGGAGCTCGAGGCCGTGTGTTGATTATGCATAAAAAAATTATTCAGCACATCAGGTGGTTGTGATAAGAGCCTCGCGGATTCCTCAACTTTGGGGCATAAGTGGGTAAGGTGAACATTTGTACAAAGTTTACAAGGAAAATTCACCTTCCAATTTTCTTTCTTTCCCTCATCAACATTTTTATTCGATCTATCATTGTTAGCATTGTCCTTGGGTTTACTATTATTATAAATCACATCCTTACAGTTATTACCATGTCCTTTCATTCTATTCTCTCCTGGTTGTTGGTTACCATTCGGGTTGGTCGATGACTATACATAATACACATTTGTCGACTGAGTGAGAGTGGAGGACACATACAAATCTTGTCCTCCTACAGACTGGCTTAGAGAAAAATCCTTCAACCGGTTTGCCACCAATTCTGTAGACTTAACATTTGTAGAGCCTATAATTCCATCGGCATGAGGCCCAATCTTTTGTTTATGGTCGTAATTTGACCTCGGTGCGTCAGGAAAAATTTTGTATAACATCCCATATTGAGCATATATGAGATCCAATTGCTAGGCTTTGAAAATATCTTCCTCTTTAGATGTTATCCTAGATGTAGAAACATCCTTCGAAATATAAGGCAATAAATACTGTTCGTTTCTATCAACTCCCTTCTCAGGTTATCTGAGTTATTGACCCTGTTGGACACACCTACCACACTTAGAGGGGGGGGGTGAATGAGTGTGGGGGTCTTTTTCCCAAAACTTACCTCTTACACAAAAACTCCTTAGTTAACATTCAACATTTTCTCATTACTCATTGTTTTCATTTATAATCAGTTATATGTGAATA
>JASDQU010261907.1:0-15628 GCA_032191745.1 Picea mariana
ATTCAAGTCATGACACAAAGAGTATTTTCGAAAATGCATTCAATCTGGTCATCAAAATGAATCTAAAGCTGTCTACAGGAAAACAGAGTACTTTCCTACTTACTGGTACCAGGAGCTCCCCTTTGATTTAATTGTAATCTAACTGTTCTAAGTAAGCAGGATAACTAACTGTCTAGCAAAGCAAAGTTCATGCCAATTCTGAGTTATGTTCAAATAAAAAATTGGAAGCCAAAAAAACCACACTCATACTCTAAACCCTATAGGCATCAGTTATGCATTCAATACTTAGCAACGTCAAATATAACAGTACGCTGGAACGATTCAGTTGAGAAATAAATGAACACAACTTTTGAACAGGTCAATTATGAAACTTTAAACTATCCTGTAAGCAAACACTAACACACTGCAATGAACTAAAGCTATGATAAACTAAAGCAAAATCTATGAACGTTAAGCTACCTCATATGCAAGTTCTAAAACACTGAAATGAACTAAAGCTATGACAGCATAAAACTAAATCTATTGACAGAATAAAGCAATGGCTTGCACCGGTTTGGCGGGCCCAACCAAACGACACAAATGATGGAAGTAATAACTAGCACCGACTAGATCATTCTATGCAAACATTGTATAATATTTACGCTCCATTAACTTAAAAGAGAATGCTTCAAATCGTATATCAGTCGAATACCATAATGCAACAACAGTCTTTATTCAAAAACATAGGTTCACGACATAACATAGTCCAACCCAGTCTCAGGAGTGATCTCGGGTTTATATATAAAAATCCTACTGTTCATAACAGTCGAAAACAAAGATGCATAAAAACAAACAGATCCTCGATCCGAGAATAGTCTTGGAATCAAGTTTTAAAACGTATTTCACATCTTCGTGACACGTAGTGTCATAAAGTGTGAACGATGAAGAATCACGACCCGGTTCTATCATGATGCCTTCAAGCACCCTGTGGCGATGACTCCAGGTGTCATGTGAATCTCTCTATCTCCCATTCGAGCCATAACGCACACCATAATGCACAGATCTCGAGCGGCTCCATTGGTACCTCCATGGGTATGAGTTGGTACCTGGTACCGACATCCTGTTCCAAAAATAGAAGTGGTACCTAATCCAAGCGATATTAGTTCCAATACCAATTTAAAGCATTAAAGTGCATAAAAATAGCTTGAAATGCAAAGATACCTTAGGTAACCCCATTGAATGGTCGGGAGATGTCAATTATGTCAAAACAAGGCCAAAAGGGTGGTACTGGTATATAAATGGAGGTCTGTGGCATATAATGTGGGCAAAAACATGATCAAAATCGGGGACCAACAGGGATGGAAATCACATATGCCACCCTGGATAGAACAAAAAGGGATGAAGAAGAGTTGGCCACTGCTCCGAAGGAATTGGAACATCTGCACCACTTGGTGAAATATTACCAGGACACCACAGAGGCCGCGGTGTCCCTAAGGAGAGAATTCTAGGAGGCCTACAACAAATTTATAGATGAACAACACCTATTCACTGCAAGGATAGCCAAGCTTCAAGAAGACACCCTCATTGCACTAGAGACATGCAAGGATATGGAGAGGTGGTATGAGAAATCACACCAAACTGTGGAAAGGATATATTATATCAACACGGTGCAATAGGGCCAAGACATCGAAGAGCACGACATCTAAGAGCTAAGGGAAAGAAACATCGACCGCATAAGGAAATCAACCGAATATTGGGTAAAAATGGCTCAGGAACCTCATTGGAAATCCAAGAGAAGTGGGTCGAGTGTGAGAAAATCTAGACCAAGATCAACCGGGCAATGAGAGACATCAGCCTCCCCGAATTCGACACACCTGATGAATTTTTTGACTTGCACGACATAGTCAAATCACATGCTGAACAAGACTCATCATGGGTTGCTGAAATAGAAAAGGTGGCAGACATGGTACTAGGACAGGTGCAATAGTTCATGGAGCACCTGATCAGAGCTCGAGCCATGTTGCAGCAGTTAAGTGCCAGAATAGTCAAGTATCGGACATGGGTAGTAGAGATAAGAGAGATCCTCTTGGCCCCAATAGAGCAACATAGATTCTCGTATGCTAACACATGCAAGGATCTCTTTGTCAAGTGGTCAGAGTATGAGAAGATTCATCCACTCAAGTGAGATCATTTGATGACCCTTTGAAGATTGACAGAAGAAAGCACCATGTGGCGAGTTTTTTTTTACTTAGCTACACTTTAATAGTTATTTTTAGTTAATAGTATGTTATAAATAGGAGGATCGACCTGTTAGCAAAGAGTTGATGGTTGTTGCAAAGGCCCTCATTTTTTGTATTTGTAAAGAACTATTTCAAAGCTGCCTTAATTGAGAAGTCCTGTTTAGGACTAGAGACAAGTTTGTGTATTTCATCAAAAGTGCGTGTGAATGGATTTGAAGAGGAATTATTTCTGATTCTATCTAATGAATGGATTTTGTAACAAGTAAGAGCTTCTAAATGTGTTGATAAGTTATATGATTCAATGTTTTATAGTTCTTGTCTTTAATAGTGAAAAATAAATCACTGTGTTAGTATGTGATTGATGATTAGAGCTAAGGGAACTATTTTTCGCCATTGTTTATTACATATATTTTTCTTCTGATAATCACACCTTAGTCAATAATTGGAACACCAACAGGTTAATGTATTATTACTAGGCTTGTGGTAGAGAATTGTTGTCTGCATGCTAGAGTGAAAGGGTTATGCCAAGCTTAGCCTTCTCCAATAGTTAAGCTTTTTCCCACTTTGTTACCTAGTTGGTTTATATCAGATTCTATCTTGTATTGGTCCCACCTATAAGAGAAAATACAAAAAGAGAACGTCTGAATTGAAGGAGAAGCCTTCACAATAAAATGTAAAGCCCATCGATTAATTGGTCGGATCGCAAGATCCAAAGAACCATTCCACTATTAAACATTGTAGAGTCTAATTGGGCCTCGGTGGCGGGTTTGGTTCCTGCTGTTGCGTTAAAGGGATTTCAGACCCCTCAACAATACCCATAGGGGGAATCATTCTTCTTCCCATTATTCCAGGAGGAGAGATTTATCATATGTAGAGGACTGAGGCATGGTTCCAAGGGGAGCATGAGCGATATGTTTTTAGCATTACATTAGAGTGATATCCCTTGTTCAAAAGGGGAGAGATTATTCAGAGGAAGATCAAGGCATCCAGATAGGGGGAGCAACCCCAAGGAGAGTTCAGACAGGGGGAGCATCCCTAGGGAGAGAACTACCCTTTTCCATTGATGTCAAAGTGGGAGATATAATCATGTTGATGTGATTGAGATGACTATTGATGTAGAGAAATGCCTTGTCTACATGTTGCCATCAATAATTGGTGTTGACATCAATGTTGGTATTGCCATCAATGCCAAAGGGGGATATTGTTGGATCATATTGTCATTGATGTCAAATGATTGATTTCAAAGGATTGAGTGATTGATTGATAGATGATTGATGTCAAAGGAACCATGTTTTTTCATAGCATACTGATGTAATATGTATTATCCTTGATGTGAATGGAATGATGTCAAGTGGAATCTTAGTCATATGATGTCTTGCATATATGAAGATGGATCAATGAGTTGTCATTGATATATGATGCATAGGTAAAGATGGACCAATGATTTGTCATTGATATATGATGTATCGACGTGGTTTCATTGATACATGATGCATAGTTGGTTTGATGTAAAGATGACTCATTATTGTCTTGATAAGGAGTACAAATGGATGAAATCCAAAGTGGTTCCCTTATGGTGAAAGCCCTCATGGGAAGACACTTTGTGGTTGAGTTATCCTAGAAGTATGGTTAGAGAAACCATGCTTAATTACATAATAATGAGATGAATATCAACAAATTTGTTAGTGAAACTATCCTAGATGGATAGTGCTAGTCATTCCATTTCCGATGGTATGTGGAATGTCACATAACTCCTCATGGTTTGAGAGTTATGGCCTTACAAAGTTTAAGGACCCTCGCATGTTGGCTTGAAGCCCCAAAAGGTCAAATAAGTCAAAGTGCTTGCAAAGAAGGAGGATTACTTAAATAATAAAGTGAAGTGACAAAATCAATGAAGATTATTTAAATAATAAAGTAAATGGAGAACTTTCTAATTATGGAAAGTGGTTAACCCTAAAAAGAAGAAAATGGGTTAAGTGATCAAGTGGCTATTGGATACATGGACAAGTGGCAAATTGGAAAAAGTTGGACAAAGTGACTATGTGGAAAAAGTGGCTATGTGGACAAAGTGACCTAGAAAAGGCTTCTAAGGAAACTACTTGGAGAGTATGAATAATAGGCAAGGGTCTCTTGTAAAAAATATCTCTTGAGCATATCTTGGAGATCTGTTCTGAGAGAGAGAGTGGTTGGAGGATCTCATGGGTGCATCAAAGTTTCCATAAGTATGAAATATTGATAACAAAAGTTTTGGAAGTTTAGAAACCCTAGTTTCTGAAAGAGTATGCGAGAAACAATGGACCATAAAATGTACATACGTGGGTTGTAGTGAGCCTGAGCACGCACATACATGGGCTGAAGGAAGACAAAGTGCGTATAGTTGATGAAGTCATGAAGATTTGAGTGTGAGCCGGTGCCAACTTCTTGACGACTAAAGAAAGTTTCAGATGTGCATTCTATGGGCTCAGATCTGCCACAGAAACTCTGGTATGGTTACATAGTTGTCTTGATGGATACTCTTGCATATTTTATGGTGAATTCTTAAGGCATTCTTGGTATGATTGTGGTGATATGGTTATGTTGATTGATTGATAGAGTGAGCAACACTCTTATGTTTTAGTACTTATATGATTTCCATAGTACAATGATTACTTAGGTTTGAGTATCATTCATTTTGTATGGTTGGGGGGAATGAGTAAGTTGTTGGAGAGTATGGATGTGTTGTGATTGGTGATGGTTCAGATTGGATAGTGACAAACATAATTGAATGTGACAAAAGGCTACAGAGGATCTGAGTTTTTCCTTGGAAAGAAAACCCTAGTTGTTCAGAAGACACATGGAGGTTGTAGTACAGACAGACCACATACATACACAAGTTGTACTACTGGTAGGGCACACACATATGCGTGATGCACTACTGACAGGTTGCGTACCTATTGAAAGATTGGTATCTATTGAGGATTGATTCCTCTTCTTGGTTGGTGTTGAGTTTTGTAAATTGAGTCTTGCATTATAGAGCTGGTGCTCTTGTGGAGTTGTAACTCTATTCATTTGTTGTTGATAACCCAAGGATTGTAGTCCATAATAAAAATAAAATTGTACATACATATTGTGTTCCTTTTGATGATGAATTATTGATGATATATGTTGTTGATGCATGTTCAAATTTAATAGGTTATAAATGACAACAATAAGTAATGAGTAAATGGTGATTGCTAACTAAGAAGTTTTGTGAAGGGGAAAAGTTTGAAAAAGAGCACCACACTCATTCACCCCCCTCTAAGTGTGGTCGGTGTTTCCAACATGCAATGCCTGTCTACCAGTTTGCAACATCTGTCTACCAGTCCATAGCACCTGTCTACTAGTTCATAATGTCTGTCTACCAGTTCACAACGCCTGTCTACCAGTTTGCAACATCTGTCTATCAGTTCGCATCTCTTGTCTACTAGTTCACAATGCCTGTCTACCAGTTCACAACGCTTGTCTACCAGTTCGCAATGCCTTATTCAAACATGAATTTCACACTTCAAGGAAACTATTATGAGATCTGTGACATAATACCTAAAAAGTGGTTAAATCTAGGCTCTAGAAACAAGAAAATCCTCTTTGACATGATCTTTTAATTGCAATGATGAAAAATGAATGCATAAGGTAATTAGAGTATGCAACAAACTCTTCTAGTGAGTTGGTTGTTGGACACACCGACCACACTGAGAGGGGGGGTGAATCAGTGTAGGGATCTTTTTAAACTTCCCTTAACAAAACTCCTTAGTTATCAATCACCATTTACTCATCACTCATTACTGTCATTTATAATCAGTTGTATCAACAACATATATCATCAACAAGCCATAACCATAAGGAACACAATAAGTATGCACAATTTTGTTTTTATTATGGACTACAATCTTTGGGTTTATCAACAACAACTGAATAGAGTTACAACTCCACAAGAGCACCAGCTCTGCAATGTAAGACTCAACTTACACAACTCAACACCAACTGAGAGGATGATTCAATCCTCAACAGATACCAATATGTCAATAGGTACACAACCTGTCAGTAGTTTAGCACACATATGTACGTGCCATACCAATAGTGCAACCTGTGTATGTACGCGGTCTGGCTCACAACAACTTGCATGTGCCTCCTCAAGAACTAGGGTTTTCTCTCTCCATGCAAACACAGATCTTCTACATCCTTTAGTCACATCCACTTCTATCTTTCACTATCTAATATGTACCATAACCAATCACAACACATATATGCTCTCCAACAACTTACTAATGCCCCTCAATCATACAATATGAATGTTACTCAATCGTAGATAAGTAACCAATATACTATAGCAACCATATCAATACAGAAACATAAGAGTGCTGCTCACTCTGTCAATCACCCAAGATAAACCATATCATGACAACCATACCAAGAATGCCTTAAGAATTCACCATACCATAAGAAAGAGTATCCATCAAAACAAATATGTAACCATACCAGAACTTCTATGGAAGATCTGAGCCCATATAATGCAGATCTGGAACTTGCTTCATCCTTCAGGAACCTGGCACCAACTCACACTCAATTCTCCATGACTTTATTTAATTGTACGTGCTTTGATCTTCTTTAGCTCACATGTGTACGCACCCTGCCTCACTGTAGCCCACATATGTACACACTCAAGCTCATTGTAGCCCACGTGCTCCTTCAGAAACTAGGGTTTCTGAACTTTCAAAACTTTCACCGTCAAGATCTCATATTTACAGAAACTTTGATTTGTCCATGAGAACCTGCAATCACTGTCTTCCTCAGAATAGATCTTCAATATATGCTCAAGAGAGATGTCTTTACAAGAGACCCTTTCCTCTTATTTATACTCTCCAAGTAGCTTCCTTAGAAGCATCCACTAGGCCACTTTGTCCACATATCCATTTTATCCACATAACCATTTTTTCCACATGGATACCTTTATCAAACATTGTTCACATAGCCACTTTGTTCACATGGCCACTTGTCCATTTAACCCTCTTTCTTTATTTTAAGGCTAACTCACTTAGAACCACTTTCCATAATTATAAAGTTCTCTATTAACTTTATTATTTAAATAATCCTCTTTGACTTCATCACTTCACTTTATTATTCAAATAATTTCTTCTTTGTAATCACTTTGACTTCTTTGACCTTTTTGGGCTTCTAGAAAACATATGAGGGTCCTCCAACTTCATAAGGCCATAGCTCTCAAACCGTGAAGAGTTATGTGACATTTCACATACCACCGAAAATGGCATGAAAAGAAATATCCATCTAGGATAGTTTCACTGACAAATTCACTGATCTTCATTTCATTATTCCACAATTAAGCATGGGTTCTCTAACCATACTTCTATGATAACTCAACCACAAAGCATCTTTCTATGAGGGATTTCACCATAAGGGGACCACTTTGGATTTCATCCATTTGTACTTCCTATCAACCATGACAAGACAATATTGAGTCATCTTTACATCAATCCAATTGGAATAACCCATGATAAAACATCACTATGACATTGTCCCTTTGTCATTGATTTCATGCATGATCACATGATCCAACGATCAATACATGAATGCATCAACACATCAATGACAACACATTGATCCATATTCATCTATGCATCATATGAAAACACATTGATCAATCCATTGAAAACAATGACAATACATACTTCATCAATATACTATGACAAAACATTGTTCCTTTGACATCAATCCTTTGAGATCAATGACAACATGATCCAACAATATCCCCCTTTGGCATTGGTTTCAATACCAACATTGATGTCAACACTATTCATTGATGGCAACATGTAGAAAAGGCATTGCTCTACATCAATAGTCATCTCAATCACATCAATGTGACTATATCTCCCCCTTTGACATCAATGGAAAAGGGTAGTTCTCTTCTTGGGACTTCTCCCTCTGCCTGAACTATCCTTGGGGCTGCTCCCCCTGCATGGATACCTTTGATCTTTCTCTGAATAATGTCTCCCATTTTTAACTAGGGATATCACTCTGATGTAATGATGAAGATATATCACTCATGCTCCCCCTGTGACCATTGCTTCCCTTGGAACTATGCCTCTATGCTCTTTCTCCAAGTATAGGGCTTGTTAGAGCTCTATAAACTTCATTTGGCTAAGAAAACAAATGACAAAGGAAACCTACAAAGCAAATTTAAAGCCAAAAACTAACCTTTCCGACCTAGAGAGGGATCTCTCAGAGACTTTGTCTCTGTACAGGTTATGGCTTTAAATTGTCAAATAAATTTGACACTTTCATACAATATTTCTGGTTCTATTAGCGAAAGAAAGCAAGACCTTCGGCTATGGAGTCAATTTAAGAAAATGAGAGAAACAAATGACTTAGTGGCTAAACTTGAGAGGATAAAGGCTAAGTAGGCAACGATATTTTAGTTCAAAATCATTGATTTTGGAGAGACAGAAACACATGAAGCAACTCAGAACACCGTTGGAGATGAATTCTAAGTTCACTTAGAAGAAGACACATTCGTCTAAATGGAGAAATCTAGAGCATCACACAATGAATTCTAGATTTAAATAACGGTCCGATTTAGAAAAAATATGGATATGAATATAAAGAACACATGGAACACGTGCATAAAGAGAAGTTACAATACATCAAACCGCTACCATTAGAATATTTTCATCAAATTTTCAGGACCTTTGCATTAAATTTCAATCGAGTTCAAAAGCTACATTCAACAGTCATTGTCTACACTATTTTGCCAACCAACCTGACTTACATTGAAAATATGAAATATATAGATAAGGGTGTGTTTCTTGGTCTATGTCGCCCTCCAACTACTATACCTAGAAATTAGGCTCTGACTATTCTTTGCCAGATGATCCTTCATATGGAACTTTACTAAAAATAGAAACTGACTGTACTCTATCGTACAATAACTGACATATTTGCCATGGCAGTTCGGTCATCAACATGATTTCATCGTTAGAGAGTGATGTGTCGATGATTTTCCTTTGACAGGGTATCTAGACAATCAAGTGCTCTATCAGACTCCTACCACCCATCGTAATGACCTTGATTTCTGCCGCATGATCATTTGCTAGAGCATGCATGTGGCAGGTAACTGCGAACTGTCGCAGGTGTTTCCAAGATGACAACACCAGTTAGGGGATAATCCTTTTATTCAAGCTATTACATGTCCAACGTACACCTATCCTTTTTAATAGATGGGTCTCCAACATTGCGCGTCGTATGCTTACCACACGGGTACCTGTCAGAGTCCCTACTTCCTGGTAGGAAATAAGACACGGGGAGACAAAATCCAAGCCACGTTTGAGAAGACAAAAACAGAGTCAGTCAATCATTGTCTGCAGTTTTGATATCCGAAGCATTCTCCTGAGAGAACAATTGCGCCTTTTTAGATTCATTACTTGTATTTGAAAAACAACGTCCCTTTCAGCCTCTTCTATGCATTAGCTAGAGCCGCGCGGACGTTTCCAGGGTCGGTCCACATTCCTTGACATGCTTTGCAATTATCTCTTCTGACATCCTCTGTGCTTCATGTAGCTAGATGATTGTGTCTTGCGCTTCCCTGAGATGCCTCTTGAGCCAAGTTGTGTTTCCCTATCGGCCTTATGATGTTGATGCATCGAGGGTCTTCTCTACTAAATACTATCTCAAGTCCTTGTTCTCCTGGTATAGCTCAACAATAGCGAGATGCGCTTGCTTTAGCCACTGTGACGGTTCATGAATATCCATGCCTTCAATGTATTTCCTTCTCCTTCTGCCATAGGTTTCTCGACTTGGAACTTTGACAGGTTCCAACCGAATGGAGCGCATGAATAATTCTTCCTCGATTGACTTTGCGCATGGCTCGCTCGGGGATCGGGCCTCCCTAGTCTCTTTGTTCTTCCTTGGCCTCCCCCTCTTCTGAGGTATCGACTATTGGGGGGATGGGTCTTCCAATGTCTTTCCTTCCTCCACAACCTTTCCTATTTCTTCCTCCACACGGTGAGATGTTACTTTTTCCATGGGTGAAAAGGAATCTCCTTTGGGGTCCCTTGGGATGTCAACTGTGAGTAGAAATGAATCCTATTTTTCTCCCAATCGCCTCAACTCCTCAAATATCAACAATTTGATTAGCGAGATGTGAGATAGTTTCTTCTTCGATTGGTTTGCTTCACTTTGGACATTGTCCACCATTTCTCTAAGGCTTTGGTGTAATAAGAAAGGTAGGTTCAATGGTATCCTTCATGTGAAATGATTCAAAAATATGATGTGATGTGGGTGTATTCTATCAGGCCTCCCTTCATAGGTGAAATATTTTCTAGTTGCCTTGGGGAGCTTCATAAAATGCTCCTGCAGATATATACTTGGAACGCCTGCTTCAACTTTCTTGTTTAAATGGTTTGGTTTGATGAATTAATCATAGCATAGTGCATCCAAAAGGCATGCCTTTAGACCACCTTTCACCACTCGGAGAGATCTCTGTTGCAGCTGACAAAGTTTCCTTTGTTACCTGGAAAGTGATTCCTGCAATTACCGCATGGAACCCATTGTATCTGAGTGCGAATTGTCCTGCCAGTTTCACGTTGAATCCTTGGTTTTTTCCTACAAAAGGACATGCATCTGAATTGTTCAAAAGATTCTCTGACTTCTAGATTTTCATTTACCAATGTCAAGTTTTGAGGTTTGGGCCCCACATTTCTGCTACTTCATGCACCTTTCCTTATGTTCTAGAATGTTGCCATGGTGCAACACATATTTGTTCTGCACACAGTGGATCTAGCATAGACCCAAGGTGGTAATCTTTATTGACCCGAGTTTGTGACACAACTAATGGAAATCGACTTTGCCGCAATGAGAAACTCAGGGATCGCGGGAGGAATTATAGACAGTGCATAAACTTGGTTGGTGAACATAATACATGTAGAGAAAACAATATTTATAATTGGGCAGGCGACAAATGGGATCGTACCAAGGGACACTAAATCCATGGTGACTGGAGGTTTCGAAGCAGGCTGAATATTTGCGCAGCACATCCGCATGATGGGTACACTTTGAGGCATGTAAAGTACAACTAATAAGAGCTGTAGAGTATACATGATATGAGTGTCGTGATTTTTCATCCTTTATGACTTCATAATGAGTTGATGATGGTCATTGCATCTGTTGATGTGATTCCTATTTAACAACTTTCCTCGACCTTTGGCACATAAAACCTCCTCTTCTGACAGGCCCCGACTCTTTGGGAAAATACCCTTACCACTTACACGTGTTTGATTATGACGTCCCCTCCCAAATCTAAGGGACAACCAACCACTTGCTGACTTCGACCCATTCGTTGTTCGGTACCTGACCTCACATGCCTTAACACATGGACCATGACTCGATTAATACTGAATCTAACTGAAAAAATGACGGCGCTAACAACTGGCTCCAACGGGTATGCTATCTTCCCAGTGAGGTAGCAAAGAAAAACAGACCAGGTGCCTGACCATTGGGCCTTATTCGACTTCTTGAATCTAAAAAAACGGAAAGAAAAACACGTCCTAGACCTCCTTGACATATTTTTGACCAGACTTAGCATAAACTTAGGGCCTTCACTCCGGGCTTCAATTCTCTGCTGACATACTGACTCGAAATGCTTTCTTTGAAAAAAAAATGAATTGTCTATTTACAATGACATTGTTGGCCCCTGGTTATGGAAGAAAATGAATATTAAGGAGGTTAGGTGAAGTACAAANAAGCAGAAAAGAAGGAGAGAAGTAAGGTAAAATGAGTCGTTGAATGAGAAGATCAAGGAAGATGGATCAACACGGAAGATGGATCATAGACAACCCAAAAAGTGGAAAAAGCCATCAACGGTTTCTTTGGAGCACCTCGCGGGAAAGAAGGAAAGACAGGTTGACGAAGCCCTGAAAACGTGGGTCAAGTTGACCTAGGGTTTAAGACCTAGGTTTGTGGGATATAGGGTTTTGACACCTAAAAGTTTGTCATTGTAATGTATAAATAAAGGTCTAGAGGACCTGGGAGGGGTCGTTCCGAGTTTGAAGAGGATTGTATTGTTGATATCGAGTGATTATTGTTGTTGTGTGAGGAGAGTATTGTATTGTGAGAATATTGTTGTATTGTAATATCTTCACCTGGGTGTGAAGATCAACCCTGCGTCTGGGTGCGTAGGGAGGGGGGAAAGAAGAGAAAGAGAGAGAGATTTGCAAGCTAAGTGCATAGATAGAACTGTATGTTTTCATATAATATCAAGAAACACAGTTCTATGGATGTAGCCCTAGGGAGAGGGTGAACCACATATATCTTGTTGTTCTATGTGATTGATGTTGTGTTCTTTTTCTTTCTGTTATTACGTTATTATATCATTGTGTTAGATCTGAGACGTAGCTAGCACAGTAGGCCTAAAGGAGATAAATAATAACTAGATCTCTATGTGTTGTTACTTTGAATCCACTTGCATTTCCTCTGGTTGTAGACACATGTGTCCTCCAACCCCCTGTTGACACTCGGAATTGAAATGGGTTGCATGCAAATCAATCCTGAGGCAACCTCGAACCACTTTGGATTGGAAGCTGCCCCTTCCAACCCGAGAGGGATCTCTCGAACAATGTCACAATATGATTTTTAGTAAGCGTGAAATGGTGGGCAGATTTATGGGTAAGTGATGGTCTTGGATTTTTAAAGTTTGGGTGTTAAACCGGGGAAATGATCCATTGGGCATCGAGTCAAGTGAAAACCGAAGAAAGAAGATAATAGCAAGGATCGTATAAACTTGCGGAAAGTGAGGCAAAGTAAGTCTATCTTTCAACGATTTGATAATCATGATGTGGTAGCAGAAAAAGAAAAGGAAAGGCCGATGTAGCAGAGAATATATGCAGAATTCTGGAAGTGTAGACTGGTCTTACACCCGCTGATAGCTGGTGCAGAGGAAAAATAGTAAACAATTACAGAAAACCAAAATTCATTTTCTATAGTAGTGGTCGTACTAAAGTATAACGAAACACATCAGTTAGGAAGATGAAATGAAACGAATATACAGGAAAACAAATTTGTACACAGTCGTGACGGAATAAGGAAGAAATAAACAATATGATAATGACAACACATCAACTATGGGTAAGGAGCATATAGAATGAGTTCCAAACAAATTTAACACAGCTGAAATAAGGAAGAAGATACTGAAAGAAATTGACTGTGATGAATCTCACCATCACAAGTAAAAAATCTCATCTGTATTATTTCATTCTGGTTTACAAATTAACTCAGCAAAAGAACCCCCTCTTCATGAGAGGTTTATTCCCTAGCTCGCCCCCACGCCTCATGTTCTTTGTTTCCTCCAACGATTATATCCCCTATCGCACTCACAACACATCACATAAAAAGAAAATGAAATGGTTGGCCTTCTGGAACTGTGCGACTGCCAGACGCTCTGCAGGCTACTTGAACCGTCGCTAATCATTTTGACAAGTGGAGTTATAGATGATCGCTTTGGTATGGTTTAACTTTAATGCAGAGTTCTCATCGCGCTGGAATTGGAATTAGTGGAATTAGTGTAGGATGAGAAGGTTATGCCTGTGCCGTTCTTGGCATACTCTTTGAATTGGGTGTTTCAGCCATAGCTGGTGAATGTCATGTCAGGACTATTGGAGTTGTCTGCGTAGCTCTTGAAATTCTGAACGCCCGCGTTATTGTCAGTGCCATACTTTTTAAAATGATGATCAGGAACATTGCTGTCGGATCCATAGTTAGTGAAATCGCTATTGGTTGCACTGTCTCCACTACTGTAGGTGGCAAGACCTTCGTCTTCAATATTACTCTGCGGGGCATAATTTGCAAACACTTGAGATCGTTCGTTGCCATCTTGGCCATATTTTTGGGAATCGTCCTTTGCCTCGTTGTCTCCGTCTGAATAATTTTTGAAACTGTCGGTGCCAGAACTAGCTCCGACCTTGTAGTGTTTGAAATCTTTTCCATGATAACTCTGGAAATCCGCGTCCCCAACGATAGATTTCTCGTCTCCGGTCACCGTTATTCTTCGAGTGCAGAGGAGGTTTGCAGCAGTGCAGAAGGAAGTGATGTGGTCGGGAAGAGTGTGATTTGCGATGTAGCCAGCAAAGACGGTGACTGAAGTTGCGTTGAGCGACGATGCCTTATCCAACAAGAAGGTTGGGAGCCTCGCATTCGGCAATACACGGCGCTAGAATTGTAATCAGTGAAGCCTTGGCTACAAACAGATGATCTGATCCGCCATGGCAGATCAGAATAATAAACCATACCACCAGCAATAGTGCCAATATATTCGCACGGAGTCTCTGATCTTTTTCCATGTCCATGCCGAGAAGCCTTCATGTCGACTTTCCTGACCCAGGTGAACCCAACTGAAGGGTCATCCTGGAAGGCTTGATAATGCCACTTACRTTTCTCAATCTGGTYTTCTTTGTGGGARACAAATGGAGTAATTCCARCAAACTTTCCACGACATTTCTAGCAGYGTTCCAAAGTGTTGGAARAGCTCTTCCTCCAACRTAGCATTCGRCTGTATCGATCAAGYRCTTTTTACGAATCGAGAGAACRCCCGTCYGCCGACCAGTGGAACCTAAATCCCAGGCCGAAGCTGGAAAATACACTGAAGCTCTAATCACAAAGGTTCATACAAGTTTGCACATGGGATTTGAACCGTCGCCTTGAGAAACTATCCACCCAAGTTCCATTCTCGGAAGGCAAACTCTCTCAAGAAAGTGGTATAGATGTTGAAACACTATCTTTAGGTATTGAGATTTTACCGTGGCGGTTTAAGGTTTTCTGGATGCTTTAGACGTACTGCGCCCACGAGGATGGAGACTCAAGTAGACAGTATGCATTTAAAAAGTATGCCATCAAAAGATTCAACCTCCTCCTTCCTGCAAGTCATTGTTGAGCAATGCTGCTTTCATTTCCACTCATCTCATGTATATGTGATAAGGGTACACAAGAATAAAAAAGAATTGAGCATAGAAGAAGAGGTATTACAAAGGCATCTGCTGCAATAAACTAATTATAGTATAACGACAGTGGTTATCAGCTGTATAATGTATCTATGGTTGGCGGTAAACAAATCCGGAAGTATAGTGTTGTTCAAGCATTTGTAGCGCGAATAGGGGAACTCCAGGCCGTCCAGAGATGATCGGCGACGAAGCCCATGATGTTTGGAAACATCCGACGCATTAAGCTCCGGCCGCCCATTGGGCACGCGCCTACTCTCACCTCCTACTTTTGTTGCTGCTCAACCTGTCTGCCTTCACCATCGTCCTCTTCAAATGCAAGTGGAACAATCTGCTTCGACTTAGGTGATTCCTCGTGTTGTCTAAGCCGCATGACAAGCGCACGGGTAACTTTTT
>JASDQU010261909.1:0-15461 GCA_032191745.1 Picea mariana
GAACTGACCTCTGTAAGTTTGAAGCTTTGCTACTTTGACTTTTGAATCTCCTTCATAAATATTTCGAAGCTTGTCTCAAATATCTTTAGCAGATTTACAATGTGCAACTTTGGTGAATACCGTATCACTGAGATCATTCAAAAGTGCATTTATGGCTTTGGAATTATTCTCATGGAGTTTCACTACTTTGTCATTTGTTGGTGGAACTGCTGGTGTTGTGTATCCATCTACAATTGAGTGCCAAACTTGAAATCCCTGTGCCTGTATATATGTCTTCATCCTTATGCTCCAAAAAGCATACTTCTGTCCATGAAACTGTGGTATTCCATTTTTATACGAGTTGGTACTCTCCATGATCTACCTCTCAGTGGTTAAACTGATTTCTGAAGGAACCTGCTCTGATACCAATTGTTGGATTACTAAGAGGGGGGATGAATCAGTAATAGCGTAATTATAATCCTTTTTCTTCAAATGTTATATCAATGTAGAATTATTATCCAATAATGAGCAGTAAGAAATAAAAAATCACACACATACACTGTACACTAGTGTTTTACGTGGAAACCCAAATCGAGAGAAAACCACAGAATGTTTTTTCTTATATGTCTTGAAGAATTACATTCATTGGAAGCACCAACTTCCTTTGTTTTCCAGCTACAACTGGAAGGAGGCTCCAAACCCCTAGTTTCTTAGGCTACAATCTAAGGGAAGCTCCAAATCCCAATTCTATGGCTACAACTAGAAGGAGGCTACAACCCCCAATGTTCTCCAGCTACAACCGGAAGGCGACTACAACCACCTGTCCTTGCCCCGTCCTGCCACCCTGAAGTAGAAGTAGAATGATGGAACCACTGTCACACTATCATTGTGAGATATACCATTGTAAACTTGCACCAATAAATCTAAACCATGCATCAACCATACATCAACCTGTACCTCAACCTGTAATCAACCTGTACCATAAACAAGTGCATCAACCATGCACCAACCTATAATCAACCTGTACCATAAACAAGTGCATCCAACCATGTACCAACTATGTACCAATCATGTGTCAACTACTCATAAACTATGACTCATCAATATGTACCAACATCATCAACTATACACCTCATGTATGTGTGCCAACTCATCAACTACTTGTCTCAACCATGTGCTCAACATGTACCACAACCAAAATCCCTCATCAATTTCATCATCCAAATATGATTTGTAGCTCTATAATAGACCTAGTGTATATGATCACATTACTACAAAACTTCCTTAACTTAAAAAACAAGAGACTAGCATTTTCATCAAACCTTTCTTTAGTCTCACATGCCTAGTTTTGGATTAGTCAACAACCCTAACTTGAATTAATCATAACTTTGAACCTGTAATGTATAAATATCTGAAACGGATATACAATGTTCTTCAGTGTGTTTAATTCAGTTCCTCCAAGTGTCACTACTTGGAACCTCTCAGAAAATGAGTTATAGCAAAAACGACATACCTTGATGAATTCTGGCTTATTCTAGAGAGCGACCTTGTAGAGCATGCCCCGCACAAAATATTTGATGAAATGATATGAAAATGTTACAAAGAATACTATAGACTGTACCCTAATCAACACATTTTGTTTCACTAAATTTTGATTTGTTATGAAGAATTTATGACGTTTTTACCCGAAACACCTGATTTTGACTAGTTTCAGGACTTGCCACAAACCCTATTTTCCACAGAGTGTAACTCCCAAAATACAATGACCCACAAGCTGAATTTTGTTTCAAAGGTACTTGGATATGTTTTCTAACTTGAATAGAAATTTCATGGTCGGAATCATTATATAAAGAAAGTTATAGAGAAAATGGTGAGATGACCTGTAAATAACATACCTTAGAAAGCACCATCAAAAGAATTTATCCTTCCTTGCATTTCGTCCTTCTTTTCTTCACCTTCACTTAGAATTCCATTTTAGATATACTTGGTTACCTCAGACACATATAGATATTCAATATGCTCAAGTGTGATTCAAATGAGAGAGCCTTGCCTCTTATTTATACTCTCCAAGTAGCTTCCTTAAAAACATCTTCTAGGTCACTTGACCCACTTTCCTTATTTTAGGGTTGGGTCCACTTCTAATTTATCCATTAAATTTATTATTGAAATAATATATTTTTTATTCACTTTGAATTATAATACACTCATCACTTCACTTTATTATTTACCTTTTAAAATCTCTTAAACCACTTTGATTACTTTGACCTTTTGGGGCTTCTAGATGACATATGAGGGTCCTCCAACTTCGTAAGGCCATAACTCTCAAACCGTGAGGAGTTATGTGATGTTATACATACCAAAATAAATGGCATGACATGTAATATCCATATAGAAAAATATTATCTTAAAATATATCATAATGCATACTATTACCAATCAGATAAACTTGGGTCCATTACCCAAACCCGGGGTCTCCAACTTCTCATGGACATAACTCTCTAACCGTGAGGAATTATGTGACGTTCCACATACCACTGGAAATGAAATGACAAGTACTATCCATCTAAGATATTTTCCCTGACAAAATCACTTTCCTTCATATCATTATTCCATAATTAATCATGGGCTCTCTTACTCCAAAAAGCGTCTTCCCGTGAGGGATTTCACCATAAGGGGACCACTTTCGAGTTCATCCATATTTACTTCTTATAAACAATGAAAAAACAATAATGAGTCATATTTACATCAAACAATGTTGGGTCCATTACCCAAACCTTTGTACTATGGGTCTTTCTTCAAGGGTTGACATCAATGACAACCAACCTTAATCAACATCCTGGGCATGAGAGCCCAACTCAGGTTGTTAGAGTACCTGGTCCACATGTGGGATGTGGACCAATAGATATTTCATGTAGGGGTTCACATGCTTAAACTAGATATCGAGGATATTTATTTTCTGATGAGGTTGTCATGATGTGGATCCCATGTGAATTTGACCATAGGTAGGGGTGGTGGACTTCCTATGAGCGAGTATGTTCGTCGACATTATGTTCCTAAGGCAGAGAGAGGAAAGGGTAAGGTTTCCATTTGGGGGGTCCAAGATTTTAACCTATGGACTATCTTGTTTACCATTACATGCATGGTTGGGAGCGTGGCTCCACACATGTCTCTCCAAAACTATTTCTAATACGCAATAGAGTGCACAGAGGCTTGGGTTTTTAACTGGTTGGATGTGGTTCTCCGTAGCATGAAAAGGAAATTGACTAAGTGTAGAGGGTCAACCTAAATTAGTTCAAGTACGAGTCGATTTTGGTGTCTTTATTCCTTGAGAGGGTCCAATTGTTGTGTCTACAAGTTTATTTGGATTTACCGACTCCACAAGATCCGAGGATGTTGAGATAGTGTAACCTCATGGCTTGACATGTAGCAGGGCCTATAATCAAATATAATGATTCATTTTTTGACTGGTTGAGGCCCTAGATGCTGATGATCGATGACTACACATATGCTGGTTTGGATTTCTGAGGAGATCCGGATTTGGTCCTACCTGAGGATGCTCAGTGGTGTGACTTAGATGAGAAGTACACATTTTGTTCTTTTTAAATGTTTTTTGCAAATTTTATTATATAAAATGTTTTTATATTTTCGATCCTAATCAAAAATTTCTTTTGACAACACATATGTGGGGCTGTATCGATCGCCAGGGACATCTATCATTCATAGGAGAGGATAAGTGGCTCCAATGGCAAGATGATATGCTGAGGACTATGAGGCGATTGAATAGAACTTAGAGGGACTAACTGCAGATGTCCCAGACATCACTATTGGAGAGATCCCGAGACGTTATCAGGGCCATACTATGGGCGTGTACAAGTCTCTCAGTCAACTACTCCATAGGGTAGCTCGAGCAGTTGTATGTTATCGTGAGCATCATCCGTGATGATATTTTGTGGAAGCTATCGACTTCATATTTTGAGATTTTGATCTTTCGACATGAACTTTTTGTAAAAACTTTTGATCGTTATATACATATATACAGCTTCGACCAGCTTATTTTGTGTTGTATAATACATGTGATGTGTGATTAGTTCATAAATGTCCCAAATGTGTATCTAACACGTAATTAGCTAAAGCATCAATCAATGTATTTAGACATATAGGAATGTGATTGTATTTGATATAATCAAAATAACGTTCCAAGAGGTGAATTCGTAAATATACCCATAATAAAGTAGGACTTCAGATAGCATAGACATTACTTAACTGTAGTACTACTAGATGTGAATCGAGTCATATAACTAGGTGGTGGATACCAAGCGAAATAGCATCAATCAAAAATTCGATGACGACGCTATATTCTGTGATATTATTGATCACACAACTGAGGAAAACACCTCGTAGACTGATGAGTTCGTTTATAGGTGCATAAATTTCCCATGCAACAGAAGCTAAGTTCTAAGTACTATGACTAGAGCCATCGGCAAATCCAATGAGGGGTAGCAAAGACTCTAACATCTGGAAACCAAGTTCAATGCAAGGTAAGCAGTCGAAGGCAGAAACCAAATAACGAAAAAGCACACTAAAGTAACACACAAAAAGTATGATACAATAAAATACAAGAACTCATGCACAAATGATCTAAGAATAGTACCTCTTTAAGTAAAGCCCATTTCAGGGTTCACTCAAAGGGATACCATCATAGTCCACTAACTCATAGGCTCCTTTTTCCAACACCCGTCTGACGATATAAGGACCTCGCCACATAGCCTCAATTTTTTCAGCTCCTAAGAAATCCTGATCTTGTTCATAAAGGAGAACTATATCTCCTTCATAGAACACCCGTGGTTTGACATGTTTATCATATTGAGCTTTGACGCGTTTCTTCTGGGTTTCTATAATTAGGGTGGCATCACGATGGGTTTCGTCTAGTTGCATAAGATACAACATACGTTGTTCTTCAGCGGAAGTGTTTGGGAGAAGTTCAACAACGATATTTAGAGATGGTATCTCACATTCAATCGGCAAGATGGATTCTATACCATTTACTAACTGGAAAGGTGAAAACCTCATAGCAGACTTGACAGATGTCCAGTAAGCCCACAATGCCGAAAACAACATTGTGTGCCAACCAGTTTTGTGAATCCCTATCATTAGTCAAAGAATGGTAATTAGGACTTTGTTTATTGCTTCAACCTGGCCATTGGCCTGTGGGTAATAGGGTGTTGAGTTTTCATGGTGAAGACCCAACTTTTCGGTGAGTTCGGACATCATAAAGTTTCTAAAGTGGCTACCATGATCAGTAATGATAGCTTGAGGAACACCACACCGAGCAATGATGTGATTGAATATGAATAGTGTTGCAGTCTTTCCGATATTTTTGAATGTCAGCATCACCTTAGACCATTTCATAAAATAATATATGGCTACAATAATGTATCCATGCCCCCCGACTGAGTGAGGGTGACATGTTATGAAATCGATACCCCATTTTGCAAAAGGTACAACGGAGACTACAGGGTGTAGAGGAGCAGGGCGTGATCATATTTTATTGTTGTAGGTTTGGAAAGCGTGGCCTTTTTGGACAATAATAATACAATCATTGAATAAAGAAGGCCAAAAATACCCAGCTCGTAAGAGCTTCTGGGCAGTAGCATACCCAGACATGTGACCACCACATGCTTCAGAATGGTAGTCATTCAGGGATTTCTTGGCTTCGTCAAATGTGAGGCAGCGTCAAAAAATGAAGTCAATCCCACGATGATAAAGAGTATCATCGAGGATAATATACTGACGGGCTTGGTAGAATATGCAACGACGGTCAGTGCTAGACAAATTAAGCTGGAAAGTCTGGGTCTGGAGATATATGATGATATCCCCATACCAAAGGTCATCAGAACTGATCAGAAAAAGGGATTCATCGGGTAATGAATCCTCTGCTACATTTTCCGTCTCAGAACATGGAAGGTCGCATATCAATTCATAAAACACCAAGGATTTCTTGGACTTAGTGCATTCGAATTCTAAGTCAAACTCCTGGAGTATTTCAATCCATTTAGAGTATTTTCCCCCTAGTAATTGGCATGTAAGAATGTGTTGCATAGGGTTGCAGTTGGAAATCATAGTACTCTTGCGTAAAAGGATATAGTACTAGAAACGTTGAACATCTTAGACGGTGGCCAAGGCCAATTTTTAAACATGTAAATACTTGGTTTTGGTAGTTAGAAGACTCCAAATAAAATAATAAATGACATATTCGTCATGAGAATCATCCTCCTGGACTAGAACCATAGAAATGGTAGAGTCTGAGGCTGTGAGATACAGGAAATAATCTCAATTGTAATTGGGTGGGAAAAGTAGTGGGGTACGGGTTAAGGACAATTTTAAAGTGTCAAAAGATTTGTTGGCAGTGGTATCCCATACAAATTCAGAACCTTTCTTAAGCAGTCGAGTAAAACCAAGAGTTAACTCAGCATAGTTTGGGATGAAACGACATAGAAAGTTTTCCTTCTCTTGCAAACTTTGTAGCTGTTGAAGTGAGGAAAGAAGAGGGATATTGAGAATCGCCTCGACTTTCAAAGGTTCTACCCTAATCCCTTGACATGAAACAATAAATTCTAGAATTCGGTCGGATTCTACACAAAAAACATATTTGTGGGGATTCAAGCGTATATGGTAAAACAGATAGCGAAGGAAAATGGCACGGAGGTGTGTTGGATGATCTACACGGCACATGGAATGAGCGGGTAAGTCATCAAGATATAGCTGCAAAATGTGCTTTATATCATGAAAGGAATAATACATAGCACGTTGAAACATTGCGATGACATTCTTTAAACCAAAGGGAAGTTTCCAGTAGGCGAAAGTGCCCCAAGGACAAATAAAAGCAGTCTTGTGTTGGTATATGGGTACGATATTGATTTGATTATATCCATAGAAACCATCCATCAAAGAGAATATTTCACTTCCGGCACAATCGTCGATGATATGGTCAACGAAGGGGCTAGGAAAGTTGTATTTAGGACAATATTTATTAGTGTCTCTATAATCAATGCACACATGGATCGTACCTTGTTTCTTGTTAATCGGAACAAGATTGGAAACCCAGTCAGTTAGAGCCAAAGGGTAAATAAAGCCATCTTTGAGAAGTTTCTCAACTTCAATCTTGATAGCGGTTGTTTTATGTGGGTGGACTAGATGAAGTCATTGTTGGATAGTTTTAGCGCCCGGGTATGTCTTAATCTCGTGTACAACAATGTCGAGGTCAATACCCAACATTTCCTCATAGCTCCATGCGAAGACGTCACAAAATTCTTGGAAAAGAGACTTGTAGGTGACAAATTTTTCATGGGAACACGAAGCTATGATATGCACATTTTCGACAACTCTAGGTTTTATGTATATGTCAAGGGGGATGGTGGGTGAGATATTACTTAAGTTCCCTTTGTAGAACATATCGTGTGTAGACTCAAGAACGGTAGAAATGGCGACAACGGTTGACAGGGTCGAGATCCATTGGTAACTCTCAATGGTGTGTTGTTCCAGGAAGAGGATGGAATGATGCTTTTCATTGTCCCAAGGGGCATCTTCCATGGACGTAACAAACATAATCATCTCGTCCGTAAGAAAAATGATGCAGAATGGATCCGAAGATAAATCACCAAGAGAGGGGGTAGAAGGGGTTGACAATTGAATGGCTTGATAAACGAATTTGATTGGACTCAAAGGCATTTGGTCACCATAACTAAGATGATCGTCGGGGTTGGGTACTATCCACAGGTCGTAAGACGCAGGGATTTCTCGAACAGAGGTGGAAATCATATTGATCGAGGCGACAAACGGATGTGGAACATTAGGTGGTGGAATGGGAAAAGTACCCATCAAAGAGGAATATTTAAGAAGCCCGACACTGACATTCTCATATCCAGGGGGTGTTTTTGCAATGAAAGGTTCATTGTCGATACGTGCATTGAAGTGAAAGAAGGCCAATTGGTCCACCGTAATTACTTTTCCTTGATGTGGTAAACGTATGACATGGAAAAGAGTGGACACAATTACACGCATGGAATCAATCCATCTATGGACAAGTAGAAGGTTGTAATCGAGAGGAGTGTCAAAGACCTCCACTTCAACGTTGACCATTTTTCCTTCTAACGTAATAGGCAACAAAGGGAGGACACTGTAAGGCTTAAAACCAGAGCCATTGAACGCTTTGAGCATGTTGTGAGATTTAGTTGAATGAGGAGAGCTGATGGATTTCCAACAGGTAATAGACATGACACACGTCGAGGCACCCTCATCAATAACTGTTCTACAAATGTTCTTGTCAGAGACAATAACTTGTATTTGGAATGAGAGTTGAGGGGGTAACCTTGGAATGTGATCTTCCAAGTCAAAAATTATTAAATTTGTATTGGTAGGGTCGATTCCACCAACAGATTTCAACAGTGCCTTCTGTTGTAAAGGACAACTCTGAAGGACTTCGAGGGTTGACATCGCGGATGGTGCTTGGGCTAGATCTTCGAAAATACTGTAGTTCTGGGCAGCACATGTATGAGGATTGAAAGTAGATTTTCAGACAACACCCTTTGGGGGAGGACGAATAACTGTATCTAGGCTCGGTCGTTCGAGATGAAGAGGACCGTTGGTAGGTGGAGTCATGGGATATGGTTGGACCAATGAAGGAGGTATTTCATCAACCTTCTCTTTGGAGGATGAATAATATTTGGCTCGAGTGGTAAGTGTGATGTCATTCTTATTTGAATCACCTGTACACATTAAGACATTTGATGTAGTGGAGGGGGAAGGTTGTTCATGAATGACCAATTAGGCATGTTGTTGAGAAGGGAAGGGTTGTGACAATATGATCAGAGTAGGCAGTTTCGTGGTCCATTGAAGGAACTTAGTAACCTCATCTCATCTTGGACAATCCTTAGTGTAGTGATCATCACCACAGATAAGACAAGGGTATCGGGGTTTGCTCTTATCCGTATCATCAACAGGTTGTGTTTTGGTCTTCTCAAATTGCGTATTATTTTTATCCTCCTTCTTCTTACCCTTCCCTTTTTTGGATTTATTTTTTTCGGCGGGGGTAGATTGAATAGAGTTCACCTCATAAGTCTTGCCGGTGGGAGGGGTAGGAGATGAAGCATTTTGAACATTAGAAGCAACGGATTTGGGGTTTTTTCTAGAGGCTTGGACGGAATGGGGTTGGGCATGGAAAGTAACAATCACACCATCAGCTGCATGAGAAGCAGCAGGAGTAGTTGAAGTAGCATAAGTAGAAGGACGAGGTGTGTTAGGGAGTAAGTTGTAAAGAGTAACCGTTTGTGAGTAAACGAGGTTGAGGTATTGAGCACAAATGATCGCTTGTTATTATGTGAAAACTCCACCCATGGTGATGTCACAAGCAATGTCATTCATGAATGATTTCGTGAACCACTCTGCCAGCAACTGATCGGGAATTTTGATTTTGATGAGACATCATCTCCGTCGCCACTCATGAATGTGATAAGAGATATGAGTGGCATTGGTTTGTTTGAAAGAACTAAAAAATTTGGTTCCTGTTTCATAATGGATCAGTAACTGGTAGTAGGTGAGGAAAGCCATAGCGAGGGTGTTGAATTCGGTGAAGAATCCTCGTGGTAATTCTATATACCACTTCATGGAAAAACCTATGAGAGTTCACTGAAAAATGTGTAAATGAATAGAGTCATCCATCAAAGAGTTGGATGAACACCAAAGGTGAAAAGTCATTACATGATTGTTCAGGTCCTCTCCTGGTTTACCATTGAATTTAGGGATGTCGGATGGTAGTTTGGTCGGTATCGCGGGTCAGTGAGGAGAGTGACGGATCAGATCATTTAAAATTCTTGACAGATCAGGGAGGTCCAAGGTGGCTAAGAAGGGTAACTTTCTGTGGGTACTGGTGACTTTGGGGAGGGAGGCCCTTATGTATACTAGTAGGACCATAAGAAGTTTGCATATAATGCGAAGATCCGGGTAGATTCGGTTGTTGGTGTGGAGGCAGGTAATTTATAGGGTTGTATTGGTTGGGCTTTTTCCCTTGAACAAGGGTGTGGGGTTGAGCGTTCAATCCCAAAATAGGATTGGACGTACCGGGATATGGTTGGCCTATACTAGGGGGTATGCGGGAGCTAGCTCGAGGCTCTTTCCCCCCATTCGAGTGAGGATTATTTTGGATAAGATAGTTCCAATATTGGGCCAAGGATGGAGGTATGTTTTTTCCATAGGGTGGGGTAGGTGGGGGTTTCCCTTCAATCGAGGGTTGTGTCCCAATTGGGATTTGTCCTGCAAAAGGGGATTAGGTTTGGCCTCCTTGATGAAATTGTCCACCGATAGGAATCTGGTAATTAGGTGTGAAATACAGGATGGTGCCACTAGGGTCAATGCCTCTGATATAAGAGGATGGAAGAGGTCCTCTGAAAGGGGTTCGAGGAAGTGTCGAAACAAAACCAGGAACAAGATGGTGCCTAGAAGGAGTGGAAATGCTAGGATTCTTGGATGGGATTTGTGTAGGAGTGAGAATAGAAGCAGTCAATGCATGATATCTGGGGGGAAGTGTTGGGGTGAATCTAGGTGAAAGCGACATGCCAATGGGAGCTGGGATAGCCACTGTAATCCCGGTGTGAGGACGCATAGTATCTGGGACCATTGTGTAATGGATCATTTGTAGGGGGATAGTCAAGATGTGGTTGGCTGGCAGAGCATCTGAACCAGAAAAATAAAGGCAGTAGTAAAAGGTATTGTGTCTGGATCAGATGTTTCAGGCAGCTCCAGTGTGACAGTGATATCAAGGCCTGCTCTTGAGCCAAAGATATCCCGTCTAAAAATTCCAGTAGTCCAAAAAGGATCTTGACCCTGAGGTCCTATGAAAGGTCTGGTTGGTAATCCAAAAGACTCAACAACTATTTCTCCGGAAGAATTCACTCAAACAATATGTCTCATAGAGTCGGGAGGAAGTCGGAAGTCCTTTCAAGAATTGGTAATTCAGAACCGTTCTAAAGAGTTGGTTCTTTCCACTTGTGGAGTGGCAACGTCTTGGACTTCACTCTGTTGAGGAGAGCCCTCCGGTGAATTGGTAGGAAAGGGTTGAGAACCTTCCAGATCTTCTGGAGGTAGGCCTTGCATTCTATGTGAATGGCGTGGAGGGTGAATCGTGATCGAGTTAAAATCTTACAAAAGAAACATGGATGATTTTAGGGGCTATATTTTGCTCATGGGCTAATTTTCCATGGTTTTTCCAAAAAAAAGATTCACTATTCTAAAAATTATTCGCCGAAATTCTATAGGATAAAATTATTTTACCTTAAAATTTGCCAAAATTTTATACAAACTATATTAAATCCCTAAAAATTTGAATGTTTTTAAAAAAATATCGCCAAACATTTATAGTTGGAATTTGAAGGATAAGTAAAATTCTCCAAGGTTTTTACATTTTAAAATAAATTTCCATCCTTAAAATCATCCCTAAAAATAAATTATATGGCCAACTTGGGTAAACAAACAACACGCGCTAGTAAAATCTAGGAATCAAAACCAAGCAAACAAGACCTTCCAATTTTGAAGTCACTAGTTGGTGATGAAATCTAATGTCGCAATGACGAGACAAGAAGGGGTTGGGCTAGGGTGGAAAAGTTACATTGAGGACCTTCTTAACAGACTTACACCTTGGTGCAAGCTCCCACACATAATCATGGGTATACCCTCCAAGGAGCCCAAGTGAGTCTGGCCAACATCGATTCCAGGTACTGTGAAGACTTACCCCTCTACAGTCACCATGTGTAATACCCTAAGAAGATAGGCTACTAAGGTTGCCACAAACAACAATGATTCCTGGGGAAATGGTCGACAGTCCAATCCACACGCAAGGGCAGGGTATCTAGCCCGAAATCAACTTGAGAGGCTTCCATTCATCATTGTGGGTATACCTTCAAGTGACCCCCGTAATACATGCAATCTCTACACCAAGAACAACAAAGCAGGGTGAGTAACTCTATCAATCTCAATGCAACCTCAAGTTTGACCCTTGTGTGAGAAGGGCTTCCCAGGACAAAATGCTGCAAATGGAATTTGACACTCCTTATCACAAGATACTATTGTGTGTTTTGTGCTTTGGAGAGTGTGTCTCATTGCATATTCCAAAGCTCTAGCTTAGCTAATGTTGGTGCGAAAGAGCCCTAGAAAAAGTTACTAGTTGAATTTTAAAAATTATGCAATATTATTAAAGGTTGTTGTTACTCAAGAGGGAGGCGGAGATGAAAATGGTGTTTTGTAAGACTTAGACCCAACTTTGTGTAAATAGAAATGAATGATACAAACTTTCGTTCGATGAATTCTATCTACAACAGGGAGAAAGGAGTTTTTCTGGAACAATGAAAACTATGATGTACAATTCTCTTTTCAAATGTAGTACCAAACAATCATGGATAACGTAAATTCACTATTCATTCTCTTTTAATGCCAACATTTTCTGAATGATTACTGAAAAGAACAAGACTTTAAATTTTTTTTTTTTTAGAAGCCAAAAATAGGGATGGAGCTAAGGAAAGGTAAGCAACCAAAGAAAAAACAATACTCAATAAATGCCCAAATAAAATATTCTAAGTAGCAAGTAGCAAGCAACCAGATCAAAGACTTTTGACCAAACAAGCAGCAAGAAACAAGCAACCTAAGAAAGCAACCTATTCTAAGCAGCAAGCAACCTAAAGAAATAATAATCCCAACTTTTAAACCGATCAAAGACTCTTTACCAAACAAGCACTTAGATCTTAGAATCTGAGATTATACCTTCGTTGGTAAAAGGTTGAGAAGTAAAAACTGGGAAAGAGATTAAGAAGAGTTTTTGATCTCCAAAAACTAATCGACCGCAAGATTCGAAGTCAAGAAACAGTCAAACACTAGAAAAAGAAGTTCTTCCCAGATGAACAAACAACTCTGGGCATCAAAAAAGACAGGAAGACCTGATCCAAAACTTTTATAAATGGGTTTGTATCCTAGTAGTGGAGTACAATGCAAGAATGAGGCATTCTCGTAGTCTAAACACTGGCAGGGTGTGAAGATGTTGCACTAGACCAAACAGTGGGGTGCAAAAATGAAAGGTTCTCACAGGCTACAGAGAGGTACAGTGTGAGAAGGTTTGTAAATTATGAAAATTTGGAAAAGGGAAAAAAATTTTGAATGAACTTCTAGGTCCAAAGAGTCTATAAGGGTCTATAAGACTCAGAGACTAGTTGGCAATGAAATAGGTAGACCAAGAGAAAATGGCCAACAAAAAGAAACAAAAATGAGTTGTATCCCCAGTGGAGTCACCAATTTTTTTACAGGATAAATCAGTATATGCGGACACTAATAGATCTCCCTATATCCACCTGGATCTAGAACAAAACAGGATAGAACATAACTCTTTCTCTAAGTTACAGTCATTGAATCTACTACCGAGAAGGAATGAGTGACATACCTTTATATCACTTCCTTAGGTCTCTGTTGTTTCTATTTCGCTCTGGTGCTCTTGTGAGATCAGGTCCAAGACAACACAAACTAACTAAAGTAAAGATAGCAAAGTATATTCAATGTCAACCTATGAATATGAACAAGGAGTTATGTAATACAATAAGAGTGATTTTATGGGAAAGGGACATGTCGTTGTGTTATATTAAATGAAAGTAGAAGATACAACCAATTCACCTTGATGTCGCAAGCCTCATTTCAATGGTCCTTGGTTCCAACACACACACTTGCTCTACACTTGCATGAAGAAGATCCATTACAACTTGATAGACAAATAGAGTTTTCAAGCTTCAATCCAAACAGGGTTCTTCACACAATTCTTTCATCAATTCTCCATTCAATCTTTCTTAACCTCTTCCTTGAGAAACCCTTCATTATATAGGAGAAGGAGAGATGGTTAAAGGGATGAGGATGATCCCACTAAATCTGAGAAGTCAGTAGGATGCCAACCATGCGAATGCCAACTCATTTTCTAGAAGATACTCTTCTAGAAACTTTGTAACTTCCTCTTCCTTTCAAGATTCAAAACAGGTCTGCACCCTACCTATAGAGTAGACTTCAAACACCTTGTAGGCTAGGTATAGGGTTGCCTGTGAGAATCAATATTCTCACACCCTACAACATGGTCATCCTACGAACTCATCTTAAAAATATGTTTTGTGGAAGAAGACAATAGTCACTTTTCTCAGGCAAAAAGTCTTTATGAGAGCATGAACACATAACTGTAGTGACTTCACCAGAGTGACCAAAATAATGTGTAACAACTAGTCAATAGTACTAGTCAGATACCCTATCTTCCACATGATGTATCTACAAAAGTAGGATCACCCAGAAGCTAAATTTTTTATCATAGATACCTTGATAATTTTAATGACTATGATCCGGATTTCAGGGTCTAAAACATTACAGAAAAATATTTATACACAAAATCCCTCGACTACTAAATTCACGATGATTCCATAACCATGTTTTACACAGGCTATATCTACAAAATTGTAATGCCTCATGAGTTGAAATTTTAACCCCACATACTTTGATCTGTCTACTAAATACAATCCATTTTTTTTTCTTTTGAAATGTCGTAGAAAAAAATTTATAGTGAAAATGGCAAGGTGTCTAAGATGTAGTAGAAAAACCCCAAGACCTTGAACTCTGATACCAAATGTTATCACCCAACGCCTTAAAAAATGATAAGAAAACAATAAAATTCAGTCCAGTTAGAGGGGGAAACTTCCTTTACAATATATAAACTTTAGAACACAATATGAGATGAGATAATATGATCTTAATACTAGATCTCCTTGATATATCTATAGGAAACAAGGGGTTACAATTACAATGAAAGGGTGCAAAGAAGGGTTCTAGACGACCTAATAGAAATGTAATAATTCACTATCTAGGGAATAATAAGGGGTTTTATACATATCATGGGGATTTTTCTAGGGATTAACAATTGTAAATGCTACTACTTCCCCCATATGATGATTGTTAAATCATATATCAAGATAAAGGTAAGGATTAGAAAAGGATGTGCAAATAATGAACAAGGAATGAAAATATCTTCATTGAAGTTATGGATTATCGCTAGCAGTAGAAAAGCATATATGATGTTTTGGTGACTCCGTCAAGGCGATGAATTATAACTATAAATGAAGAAACACATGAGGAATAACATATATATGACTAATGAAATTCTTTATATCTGAAATATATTAGGCCTTATGATGGAAACTTTAGGTTGGAATGTTTATGGAAGATTTAAAGAAATAAAAATCATCATTTCATCATCTTGATAGAGTAGATCAGCCTCATTGGTTGGTATGTAAGTATCACTGCTAAATTCCTCGCTAGGTAAGATTTATAAGGACCTGCTACACATTGATTTCAAGACGTTTGTAGGAAATGAATGTTGATACTGAGAGGGGGGTGAATCAGTATCAAGTACAATTTAAAAC
>JASDQU010261910.1:0-15526 GCA_032191745.1 Picea mariana
AACTTACATACTTGGTTCAGTTCAGTCTCCTCACGTTAAATAAAAGAATAAATGCTTCTATTTCACGTTTTTTTTTCCTGTGTTGTCACCCTCTCCTCTCTTAATTTTATAAAACTATTAAAAACAACATCAACCTTCCCTACCCAATTTTATAAAACTATTAAAAACAATTACGCATCAACCTTCCTTACCCACTGTTTATATACATAATGGATATATCCTTACCTAGAGGATATGACGTCTCTCCTGTCAATTTGTCTACCCATTATTTTAGCATATCAATTTTGAAGAAACTATAAGCACAATAATTTTCTTAATTAAATACACAATTTAACATAAATTAAAAAAACATTCAAGAGGAACTTGACACCTTTGGATAAATTCAATATTAAAAACGAAATTCATGAAAACAATCATCAAAATGTTTGCATCTCTGGATAAGTTCAATATTGAAAATGAGTCTACTAGTTATTATTCAAATGCCAATAATCATTATTGGGAAAATATCGCCCAATTCGATGATTATAAATTGATTTTTGGTCTCAGCGAGGCCAAATGTCTCACACGTACTCCGAAGGCGCACCATATCCATTCACTATTCTATGAATAGCATGTGTTATTCCTAGATTCAGTTAAATAATTTGGAAGGGAGATGGAATGGAATCCCATTCTAGATGTTTTCTGGTGAAGTGAGTTAGAAGGTAGAAGGGTTTTGGAAGGAAATCATAAGTAAATAATAGTTTAGCAGGGATGGAAGGTGGTATGAAACATAGATCCAACAAATATTAACTAAGGGAAGAGATGGCAAAAATGCATTAAGCAGTAGAAAAATGATATTCAGTCTTAAGAGAGGATTTCTAGATGCACTAAGTCATGGATATGGAAAATAGAACATCAATGGGGTTATTTTTTGGTCATTATATGTTAGAGAGTAGTTATATGATAGAGAGTAGTCTAGTAGCTTGAATGGGTGAATTGTGGAAGTCTTTGTTAGGTTTCCTTCCATAATATCATATTCTAGTTGAAGGATGGATTATTTTTATTTTTAGGTCATAAAATGATTCCATGAAGGTGTTGGGTAGGCATTGGTTATGGGGTCATAATCCCTTATCTCTCAAGAAATGGAGTCCTTAAGTTTGATTGTTGGATGGAGAAATCATCTCTACAAATTATTTGGATGAAGTTGCTTGGGTGCCCTCTAGAATTTTGGTCAATGGACATGTTTAGAGCAATTGGAAATAAGTGTTGATCTCTTTTCCCATAAGGAAAATAGTCAACCTCGTAGGGTATTGTCATGGGAGATACCCTTTACGTTTTTATAGAGGTGGTGCTCTTCTCCTTCTCACTCAAGCCATAGTTATATTATGGTTCTGGATAACAACATTTTTTATTCATCAAACATTTAATGCCTAAGAGTGGAACAACCAATGGGACACATAAAAATAAAAGATTTCATGAAAATGGTTTGACACAAGAAAACAACCTAATTTATCCATTCCACCATAGCCATTTCCCATATCGTAGAAGCAAAACATTTGATGCAAGACACACAGAACATTGAGCAAAATAAATGGTCATTTTCTAAGAACTTTAAATGATATTGTACCATTCATATCATTAGGATGTAAAGGAGACACATACTCGAGATTTCATGCTTTAATAAAAGTCAGAAACCACAAATGCCATGAGCTCCAAAAATAGCTCTATGTGGAGTTTAAATAAAAATAGATACAAATTTACTATTCAAGATCAAATAAAATGTGTGCAAAATTGGCAGTGCATAATATTCATGATACTTAAATGAGAAAATATAAAATGTGTTCATCCTATCAAGACTAGGATGGGGCTCCTGTGGACCATATATTAAACATTGGTGACATGGAAGACAAAAAGAAACAATTAGAAATTGGCCTTGAACATAAACAAAATTTGTATGGTAAGGTTGGATGATTACAGACTGAGAAAGAAGAAAACATAGGGAAATGCTTCAAACAAGACTTATACTCACAAAAATGGAAGAAGTGTTTTGTGATTTTGATCCCCCTCTCATCTTTTACAAGTCTTTAAATAAACAGTTACATATCAATCAAAATTGTCATAACCATTTCTATACTCTTCAATGTCACAATGTGTTAACTATTGCTTCTAATGCCCCATTTATCCATTCTTGAATATAATCATGTAATGATGCTATGACTATGTCCCATTTAACCCTAACCCTAAAAAAATCATCTTCAATACCTTTCAGTGTGGCACGTTGTTGTTGTGCAACAGCGTCTTTGTCTTAATTCTCATTCAGGAAACTGACTAGCCAGTATCAATTTCATCTTCTAGGAAATTTGTGAGGTCATCAAATTTGGTTCCCCATGTGACTCTTAGTATACCCAAATTTGCTTCCACTTGACCTTTAGTAAATAACATTGAATCCATTTTCAAGGGTGGACCTTTGAGTTCCTTCACAATATCATCCACCTTTAGAAACAATGTACTTCTCCTTCCTTCAAGAGTGTCACATGTAGTGATCAATTACTCGAGGGTATATATCCTCCCAAGCCAGTGATTTTGTATCCACTTTAGTCTATTTTTAGAAGGAAAATATTTTTTCTGCCTTGTAAGCTCATCCATCCTTGATATTCTTTCCATGAAGGTACTCACTGCATTTTTATAAACGTGTTCATAATTCTATAAATCCTTTTGCAAATATTCCTTAAGGGAACAAATCCTTCATGTCATCACACCTTCCTCTGTAGCAATCTCCAAATCTTTTAGGATTATGCCAAGTCTTTACTTATGTTATTCGCCACGTATTTTTTGATAACCATTCACATTTTAGCAACCTTTGTGACCTTGGAGCTTGATATGGTTACTTAATCAACAAATTCATTTGGGATCATTATAGACAAAGGTTCTGCAAATAATGTAATCAGACTTAGGGTAGCCTCAAGCTCCCTTATCTTTTTCTTCAAATTTGTGTTCTCTATATCACGTTTAGTTATTCAGTGAGTTGGTGCTTCACCTATGGATTTGAAACCTAAGAATCCATAAGGGATTATCGTAGAGCTCAACTTTCATGTTAATCTTTTGTTTTTAAGTTTGAATCTCTCAATCTGCAACTTTCTAGACTCTTTATTGTATTTAACATTGTGCAAAGTCATAGAATATTCCTAAAAAAAAAATTCTCCCTCCTGGGCCAACTCCTCTATGATCAGTTTACTTTCACCTATTTACATTGTAGCCCTTGCAAACACTTCATTAACCTCATCGACTTCCATATATGCTACATTTTCTTCCAAAACCCAAGGGTCTTGAGTATTACCTCCATATGTATTTGTTTTTCTTTTTGGAATAGGAGTAAATATACGATTTATCTCCAATTGATGTCGAAGGGGGTCCTTGTCATCACCATCACCCTGCATCCTTAATTATTATCTCTTCCTTCTATGTTAGCTACATGATTTTTGTGATCGGAAGAAGAACTCTTATGGGAGTGATGAACAAAATCACCATCAACTCTAGTTGTGGATCTACCCCTATGTTTGTGTTGTGGTTGTTTGTTTTCTTCCTAGAGAAATACCTTCTTCACACCAATGTTTGAACTTTACCATGTATTATCAACATTTCAAGCGACTTGCTTCTTCTTCTGAAGAGTAGTTTTACTTTTTGTGGCTACCACCTTGGCTTCAACATGTGTATCTTTGTTATTTTCATCTTCCTCTGTGATTTTCTCTAGCCTAGTAAAAACTAAACCATAGCTTATTGAAACCACGTGATCCATGAAAACACCTTCAATATCAATGCCCTTCCATGCTTCATCCTCTTTCATATTGAAGGAATAAAAAATCCAACCATCTTAGCCAAGCTAAATGAAATTTTAACTAAAATATATAATTAATTTTGAAAGGCACTAGAATGAGTTTTTGCTTCCTCTTTTTATCGAAAAACATGGACCACATTTTGTATTTTCTACATAGTTAATAAAAAATAAATCTATCACGAACACAACAGGCAAGAAGAAAGGGCTTCCATTCAAATCCAAAGAGCCTTATGTATGTGAATTATTCTTCAAATATACATACTCCCTTAACCACAAGAAATCTTATGCCTACCTCTATTAGCCTAACCGGTTCTATCCCGACGAGCATACTTCCGCACTCTCTCACAAAAGAATCTTAGATTTGGAAGAAATGAAATGGTTTTTTCTACTTTCATAACATAGGGTACCATAATTGAGCAAGGTCCTGATTGAAATCAATATTTCCCCTTGGGGACATTCCTTAGTTTAATTGTCGCTAAAATCCTTAAGCAATGACACTAGTGAAAAATATTTGGATCAATTGATGCAACAAGCCCTTGAAGGAAGGTTTAAACCCTATAAAAACCTAAAAAGAGATGATCCAAAAACTGTAGCACCACAACACCTAGACGATGCCACTAGCCAAAAATCTTTGGATCGACTGTTCAATTGAGTAAGTGAGGTATAGACCCACTCTGATACCATGTTGAGCTTCAAAAGAGATATAGAGAATCAAATGGCACTAACACAAACCCTAACTCTAGAACAAAGAGAATAAACCAACATTAAGGCACCCCAACTCTTGAAGAGAAACTAGCCAAAAGGGACATATCATAGAGAGAGAAATAATAACACTAGCACAAGTGCACTGAAAAGAGAAAGAAACTCGTGAATAAAATAAAGCTCAACTCTTGAGGGTACCCTTAGGAAAATTACTATGATAAGAATGAAAGACAATAACATGAATGACTGGATTACAAATGAGAGTGGATTTATAAATGCCCAAATCAAAAGGTAGGGCACTTCCATAGGAGAAAATGTTAGCCTACATGTCTGAGGTTGGCCTTAGCCAAAAATAGAAGTGTAATTAATGGCAGAAGATTGGGCCAGTCATGGCCAAAATGGAAGCTTACACCTGTTATATAAAGATTTGCCTCACCCCATGCAATATTGCACAGAAGGCCTTTTTCCATTCCCTATGCAGACTTGAAGTCCCTTTTTTCAAATCCCGGAGATAAAAATATAATTTTCCCACATATACGCACCTTGTCTACTATACAACATGTGTATACGCAGGTTGCACCACTACAACCCACGTACATCGATAAATGTGCCCAAAATTGAAAAATAGTGTCAGGTTTCCATGTCAAGTCCCAAGATCAATGATCCTTGGCCTTCCATATACTGGAAATGTTCCGACTTGACCCTTCAGTTCCATTTGAAGGCTATAAATGGGCCAAATCTGAGCTATGGAAAGAGGAGAAAGAATTCAACTTTGAGAGTGAAGTTACCATGGAGAAATTATTCACTTCACATTGAGTCTGCATCCCTTTGTCCTTTAAGTTTGAACACATTGTTCAGCCCCCAAGCTCTTCCCCTATTGATTGAGAACTTTATTGTATCTCTTATATGAGCTTGCCTTTGGTGGAGGATTGAAGTGGTGGAGGCCCAGCTCGAAGGAACTTAGTTTCTCAGTTAGGAACTGTGTCGACACGGAAGTCTGTAACTCATTCACTTCTACTGATTATATATTAATAGAAATACTCTTTTCTCGTCCAATTAATATCATGCAAATATTTGAATTATTATTCCATTGGTGTATTTGTTATGAATGTTGATGGATTATGCTATTGAATGTGATAACATCATATATTATCACCATATTTTTGCGTTGCTTGGTTGTTGAGGACTAGTTGTAGGTATATTTCTTTGATTCAAGTGCTCAATGATGGACTTCATCGAACGCCTGGACAAGGTAGGCCTCTTATCTTGTCTTCTTATCATATTTTTTTATATAACATACTTGATATTAGAAAGGGTTTCATTTATTTTGGTTATGCAGGATGACAGGGAAAGAGACCTTGCTAGTTGGAATTGCTACCAGAAATGTAAATTATGAAGATCATTATACAAGTTTTGAGTCAGAGTGTCCATGTATGCATGTTTTTTTTAGGCCACAGTGCCTATGTATATAACCAATTGGATGGATTACCTATGCGGATTAAAGGCCAGAGTGCCTATAATTGTAAGAACATTGGTATGGTATTGTGCACTGAGGATAGTGACAAAAATAAGGGGAGGGGGTTGTAACACTCCGATTTTAATCCTTATGAAATAGAAGGTATTATGTAAATGTGACTTAAGTTGGTGATCCGATAAAGTTGGAAAGTGGCTAGAGTGCCTAAGAAATTTAATACATCTATATATATTAATAAAATACACCCTTGGCTACAAGACAGACAAGGAAAAGAGATAGGGGATATGGTTCCATGAGAGAGGGGGCTAAAGGGGATAAGTATTTTTATTATTGTTTTATTTTCCCAGATTGGTTTTAATTGAGAAAAGGGGTTACATGAGCTTCTTAGGGGGGAGGCCATGTGGTTCTTTATTTCATGTAATTATATAAACATCCCTTGTGGGTTGTTTTGGGGGTTCTTCTCCATACACTCTTGCACTCTTTCCTCAGGATTCTTCTTCATTCACTCTTTCTAATTCATATGCTCTTGGTTTGAGCATGAAAACGAATGGTTGGAGGTAGAGAGCCATTTCTATATGGTTGTGATGAATTATTAATCATTCCAGGAGGGAATGGATTCCTATGTGCATGAGATTGATGGCAGTTCTCAAAAACTATCACAATTGAGAATCCTTGGAATTTCCAGCACATATATTTTATGACCAGTAGCATTGGAGCCCTAGAGAGAAATGGAACAACCGAAGGGATTGCATGGCAAATAAAGGGGTTTAATTCTTTGATTTGTGCAGGTTGAAGGGGAATGATAGCTGGAAATTATGATTTTTTTGTGGTTGGGAAAAACTGAGAGATAATTAGCCAACTGTTGTGTGCTTTAGATTTTTCCTAGGACCCGTCGTTGTGGATTCATAGCCCTAGCTCGGGTGTGAGCTGTTGTTGAGAGTAAATGAAACACAATGTCTATGTTTGGGAGGAAATTCCTTGGTCTACATCTAGTTGGTGAATGTTTACTTGAAAAGATAATTACTCTCTGTGTTTTTTGTATAATGTATATTTGGTTGTGTATTTAATTATCTCTGAGATGTATTTATGTGTGCATGATTGTTGGTTATTTACTATGAATGGCACATTGTTCATTTATTTTATGTTTTAGCATGAATATGGATTAATGCATGCAAGTATTTCATGCTTCTTTTCAAATTAAATATTCTCAAATTTTGAAATAATTTTTGAAGTGAGTTTTTGAAGTAGTATGCCTAGCATATGGGTGGTTGGGTACGTTACACTGACAGAGTTACTTAAATAGTTGAGATCCTTTCCACTATAACTAGAACACATATAAGTGGTATTCAAGATATAAGAGAGCTAGAAAGTAGAATCATTGGTATTCAAGATGCGTTATTAGACATGCTCATCACCAAAGATGAATGAAATTTCAAATTCCACTCATATCCATATCTACATATCAATTTGTTATTTCCATGGGACTTTAACTGCTCCTGTAGAATTTCAAATGTTTAAAATCCTAAAGATATTTTTGGAAATTAACTTAAATTGAAATGTGAGTCAAAGTAGCTAAAGACACTTTGAATTTTTATTGAACCAATTTATACAACACTAGTGTATGCCTTGGATTGGATTGTTTAAAAGAAAGTTGGGAAATCCACACCTTCCTCCTTACCCAAGAAAAAAATGGCATGTCCCATAGAATTACTAGATAGTCCATCAAGAGTTTCTTGGTTTTAAAAGTACCCAACATCACCCAAATTGACTTTATGTAAGAGAGACTGTGATCTTAATTCCAATGCCTCATTTGTGCAAGTGCAACCCTGCCTATAACAATTTTTGCAACTACTCCATTAGAATTATGTCAAAACAAATTGATAGGCGTCCTCTTTATTTTCAAATTTTTCCAATGGAGAAATTTTGACCATTAGGGGTTCTCCTTTTTCTCCCTTCATTGGTTTTGGAGGAGGCGAAGATCCCTCCTTGGACATAAACTCCTCTAAATTGTGATTATAGACCTGACATGGGTCACAAATTTTGTAAATAAGTGGTCTTCCTTGTCACCATATCATGGCATGGTTAATATCTCATATAATTCATATGCCATATGATGGACGATATAAAAGAATGAGTTATGGAATAACCCATAAATTTACAGCTTGTGTGTAAAGATCAACATGATCCACTTTTGCATCTGCTTAGAGACAACTCTCAGGCATTATTTTACTTAAAATCATTTGACAAATGACCCCCCTCATCCACAAATTCTCCTTACTCAATCATGTTGGAGTGAAAGCTAAAACATGATTGCATTAAGAGGTAGTCATGGCCACTTACATGACCAATCATAGAATAACTAGGTCTAAAATCAACTAAAGGAAAATTTTGAGAGAATCGTGAAAAAAAAAGATAGAATATGTGATGTAATTATGCACAATATGTGATGTTATTTCCAATGCTCTAGAGGTGGTTGTATATTGTCTTGTACAACTACATACAATCCTCCCTTGTGATTCCTATTTGCATGTTTTATTTAAAAAGAGGAACTTTTTTACTTCTTCTTTGTGCTTGTTGTTTCTCCATGTGAAAATGACCTCTAGTGGAGACATAGAAGAAGATACTTCTACAAGATGGGAACCAGATGAGTCATCATAAGGTCATCCTCATCAACGTCAATGTGCCTATTTACTCTAGGAGTATCAATATCATAATGTGAAGGAGAGAGAACCACTAAAACATGTTGAGAATCATCTATAGGAAAATCATCTCTAAGAAGCAATGGAAAATATGCTACCACGCTAAGTAGGAAACTTAGTTTTTAAAACTAGAATGGTTTTTTATCCAACTGCCCAACCGATCGAGCGGATGACTGGAGGAATCAAACCAACCTTGAACCTAGACGGGTACTTGGTTTGGTATCAAACTAGTCGAGTCGAAGTCAGTTTGATACCAAACCAGTCGCACAAGCTGGTTTTGTGCCTGCTTGATCGATCAAATTGCTTGGACATGCTTTTCATATCAATTCATCAATGATTTTTTGGACATGGTTTTTATTCCCATAATCACCAGGTGTCTGGAAATCTACTTATGTTTCTATGGAAAAAAAATGTTTTTATATGAGGAGACATGTTTACTTACAGAATCCGAGGACAATTCATTGAATATGAGGACACTTGTTGTTGCATTTCATATCATATTCTTAACTATTTGTCGAAAACTGGTCCACAATCCTCATATATCTCATCCCATGAAAATTGTTGTGTTCATTGGCTCTGTCGGATGTATTGCAATCAAAACCTTACAGCCAAACATAATCAAGGACTGTGATACCTTTGAGTGACAACTTTCCCTTACAAATTTTCCTTCTGAATTTAGACAAATTTCTTTGTGCTTTAAAAAAAAATGCAATTTGTGAGCAAACTTAGAATATGAGCTACCAACGCATGCTCAAAGCCTAAAAAATCAAGGAGTGCATGTGGTAACAAGAAGTAAAACAATGGCACATATTTTTAGGATCATTTCCTCTCGAAAATAAGAACAAGGAACGTCAAAAGATATTGAAATAATAAATTTTAAATTGTTTCCATTCACACTTCTACTTCTAGCTCTTCTTGTCCAATGCTCATTACTTTCTTACCATGTTCTTTTCTACATCCTTATCCCAGGAATATTCTACCATTGGATGCCAAAGACTGAATAACCACTTTTCTTTTCTTTTAAGATGCTAAGAAGGGGAAAATAGAAATAAGACACTCTTTCCATTTTTTAGATTGACAAAATCAGACGAAGGAAAATGAGTTCCCTTTTTCTTGTTAGAAATATCAATCAAAACTCTTCCCAACACTTGCAATCCTTTCAACACGATTACTTCTAGTTGTTTTTCAAAAGAATCAAAACTTGTAGAAAGCATTAAGCATTTTTTGTGTTTGTTTCAGAAGGTGGATCTATTGTAGGGTTAGAACTGTTTCAAATCCATAAGTATCATAGTTCAACATGAGACTAACCTCACCAAGGTTTAATTTATGAATACCCATGAATCTATCATGGTCAAATTCCTCAAATATTATGGTCAACCTGTATTCATAACCATTTTCAGCTTCAGACATAACAATATCATCCTTGCTCTGCTTGACCTGATCAAACCTAAATTCATCATGATTGTTTGGACATGATTTTAATTCCCAGAATCACCAGGTTTTTTTAAATCTACTTATTTTTCTATGGAAACAACGACATTGTTATATGACCAGACCTATTTACTTACAAAACCTGAGGACAAGTAATTGAATATGATATGAAATGTACGTGCCTTATTGATTATGTATTTTGTTGTTGATATGTATTTCTCTCGGTGTCATTTTGATATATACCCCCTTACATGGTATATAGATGAGAAAATTTTGCATATTTTGTCTATAATGGTTTGGAGTCATGGTTTAAAAGCTTTAAAATAAAAAATTTCATTAAAGTTTTAATTATTTAATGTATTTTTTATTGAACCGAGTCATTGAAATCAAACCGGTCTGAGTTGATCCAGTTCTTGTTCGATGTCCAAGTTGATAGGTGATCATTTTGATGTATGGTTCCGATTTTAAAAACTATGGTAGAAACTTCATCACTATCACCAATTATCACTTTTATCTCCATTGTGTTGTTTTTAATAAGTGAAGAGGCAACGACCATATACATAGTGCACAACCATATGTGAATTGTAAGATGAGTCCTTCATGTTCAATAACAACGAAAAAAATAAGCCTTTGTAGAGTCTTTAGAATCTCACATTGATAGGCCAAAGAGAAAGTGAAGTGCCAACTTCATTCATCAAAAACAAAAACTACAATGTTCCACCTCTTATTGCAAGATAAAATAAGGAAGAGAGTGATGGCCTTGAATGAGGGTTTAAAACCTAAGAAAACCTAGAAAATGTGATATCCTTGGAGGAGGGTTAAAACCCTAAGAAAAAAAATAGTAAGCCTCGAAAAAGAGATGACCCAAATACCTTAGTTCAATAGTCACATAAATCCTTGAGCAATGACACTAGCGAAAAATATTTGGATCAATTCTTGCAGCAAGCCCTTGAAGGAAGGTTTAAATCCTATAAAACCCTAAAAAAAGATGATCCAAAAACCCTAGCACCACAACACCTGGGTGATGCCACTATCCAAAAATATTTGGATCGACTGTTGAATTGAGTAAGTGAGGTTCAAACCCACTCTGATACCATGTTGAGCTTCAAAAGTGAAATAGAGAATCAAATGGAACTAACACAAACCCTAACTCTAGAATAAAGAGAATAAACCAGCATTAAGGCACCCCAACTCTTGAAGAGAAATTAGCCAAAAGGTACATAATCATAGAGAGAGAAATAATAACCCTAACACAAGTGCACTGGAAAGAGAAAGAAACCCATTAACAAAAGAAGGCTCAACTCTTGAGGGTGCCCTTAGGAAAATCACTATGATAAGAATGAAAGACAATACCATGAATGAATGGAGTACAAATGAGAGTGGATCTATAAATGCCCAAATCCAAAGGTAGGGAACTTCCACAGGAGAAAATGTCAGCCTTAACCAAAAATAGAAGTGTAATTAATGGCACAAGATAGGGCCAGTCATGGCCAAAAGTGAAGCTTACACCATTTTCAAGAAATTCAATGACCAATTTTCCCTCTTTTTTATTCTAATAGATATCAAGTCTACAATGGGTACAATTGCAATAATATATTCTTTCATTTTACTTTCCCGTGTGAGTGTTTCTTTGTTGTCCACTTTGTGAACACATCAGTTGGAATATATATGGAAGTACAAAAACTGGCATGTGGAGTTTAGTGAAAGTACAAACTTGTCTACTTAAAATAGGTGTTAAAAATAATAAACACAAAACTATTGAACATTACCCACTTTCACACCACTTAATTCTCATCATTTAACATGTTGTATTATTGGATACACTTGATAATGGATACAAATCTATTAATGAAACCGCTTACGATTTATGTTAATGAAAAATCATATTTTAAGGCCACATTTACTAGGGCTACTATTATGCTCTTGTCGAAGAAAAGCTTATTTTTAGATCATGTCTAAAATACAAAAAAATCACGATAAAACATGGCTTCATCTTAAAATATAGCGACCTAAATAAATATCTTAGACACAATAGTGTACATATGTATATGTATATATATATTCTAATCATATCCAAACAAATACACATTGAACAATACCTTTTGAATTGTCACTCAACCAAGATAAAATCATGGTCCTTATTAATGAATCTAGACACCAACTTGAAAAACCATTGATTTAAAGCAACTATCTTCTCATTCTATGCCCAAATCATGTGTGGAATTATAAACTTCTATTCAAATTACCATAACTACCCAATTGTTGGTTGGAACTAGAGCATCCAACTATTACTCTAGGGCATGCCATTGTATCCAAATTCCCATTGGATTGATTATTATCAATATCCATGCTTCAACTTACATTTTAATTACTACAAGGAAAACTACTAGCTCGATATTATTTTCAAATTACCTCAAGGAAAGCTACTAACTCAATATGATTCTCAAGTTATGTCGTGTTGTTGCATTAAAGAATTCATTTCAATACTTTTAAATTTTAATCAACAACCAGGTTTCACATTCAATTGAAGTTCCTCCAACCAGACTCTAGTTTTTAAATCTTAATTATTTTCAACCTTGATATTCCCTATTCAAATCTCCCATTCGATGACACCATCTTGACAAATTTTGTGCTAAAATTGCTACCGTATTTCATGGCAATTGTATCATGCAAGTTGAACCTATTTTGGAACTTGCAATTTCCCTTTTAATACCACCATCTTTGAGGTCCATTTTCTCTTTAACATCAAAATCACAATGAATTACTACACCTCCATGAGTTTCATAGACCAAAAATGTGCCTAGAGGGGCATGCACATGTATGACATGGATAAAACAAGTTTGTCATCAAGTGGTGTACAAAGGATAATATTTCCTATTCTGAAATCATTGAGGGAAATTAATATTAAGTTGTTACACACTTATGAAACACTTTTTTCACCTCTTCTCACATATCCCACAACAAAAAATAAAGGACAACAATAGGATTCGACAACAGTTGATTAACCCTTATTGGATTGAAATCAATGTTTCACCATTTCTTTTCCACATTTCTAAGAAAGCAAATACAAGTAATGCTACACATGTTTTTTTGTTTATTTTTCGTGTCCACTTTTAATCTCCTAACTTTTATTAGTTTTTATTTTTTTATTGGGTTGCATTAAGTTCAATAAGACCTTGCTTGTATTATAATGTGGTTTATATGTTAAACATAATGATCATGCTCATAGTTGAAAATGTGGAAAACAATTGAGCATAGAAAAAAGAAGACAAAAACAAACACATGGGAAATAGAGACACAAGAAGGGTAGCCACCTGTACAACCTATAAATTCTACAATTATATGGGTGTACTTATAAGAGTACAATGGATACATATTTAATGTGTATAATATTATCATGAGTGCAATGCATACCTTGCATTCTTGACTATAATATGAGGATAAACAACAAAAGGAAAAATGTTATATTATTTTCCTGAACATCAAAACATACACACAATTGCTTTGATCATGAAGAACTGATATGCCTTCCGCTCACCCTCCCCCCATTGACCCTCTATGTTGCCAACTTCAATGGGTGTGTGTGTGTGTTAGTTAATAATAAGGTCAGATGTGTCTATGTTGGTGCCTTGGAATTGTTTCTAAAACTATAAAATATCCTTACATTCCATGATGATTATGTCAATGGGGGAATTCACAGTGGAGTTGCACCTCCTATTAGTCTAATACTTGATTGGTTGTAGGAATGATATTCCTTTGATTTTGCAGAAATCATATGCCTTATGCTCAGCCTGCCCTCCATTGACCCTCTATGTGGCCAGCTTCCATGGATGTTTGTGTTAGTTAGTACTAAGTTCAAATGCATCTATGTTGGTGCCTTGGAATTATTTCTACAACTATAAAATCTCCTTAGTTTCATGCCATGATGATTATGTTGATGTGGGCATCCACAGTGGGGTGGAACCTTCTATTAGCCTAATACTCGATTGGTTGCAAGACCGATATTCCTTTGATTGTGCAGAACTCATATACCTTCTTCTCAACCTCCCTCCCTATTGACCCTCTACATGGACAGCTTCCAAGGGTGTGTGTTAGTTATTAATAATTCCAGATGAAAATATGTTGGTGCCTTATGAAGGAATTATGAAGGAATTGGCATTCTTTCTTTAAGGCCCCTTCTAGGATCTTATACTTTGTTGGATAGATTAGCAAGTGAATATTTAAAGTTGCAAATAGAGAGTTGGAAAATTTAAAACAAAATTTTCCCAATTGTAATAAAATAAATGTATTAGCCTGAATCACGATAGTGACGCAGTGGATTTTTTGGGAAACCCTAGCGAAGAACCTTAGCGAAGCTTAGAACCAGGCCCGTGCTTGTATGCGGCCTGCGCGCACGTCAGAATACTGCCATCTGTTTTGCTGCCTTGACGGTTAGCACCTCACGGGGATCTTGCTATCCTCTCAATGAGCACGGAAGAGGGGGGGAAACCCCCCTCGTACAACGACATAGCTACCAGCGATAGATATGGTACACGCGCCAAGAGGCCCGCCTTCGAACCTCCGGCGCATCTAAGGGATCAACTCTTTACCCAAGAGAAAAGTCACGACAAAGGAATGGAGCACGAACCCAGCTCATCACATCTGTAAACTTCCAAAAACTGGCTGCCAGGTAAGTGCATCCCCCAAATGGATAAACCACTGCTTTATCAGATTAAATCTACAAGGGTGGGGGAACACACCCAATTTTTGATGGACCACGCACTTATAGGCAAATTCCTAGGCCTTTGGCCAACCGAGAGAGACCTCACTCGCTGGATAAAGGACTGGTGGAACCCCAAAGGAGACTATGAGGTACATCTCAGCTCCAAGGGGTTCTTCACAATTATTTTGTACAGCCTAGAAGACAAGGACAGAATATTTGACAACGGCCCATATTTCTATAACTTAGCAGGCCTCTTTTTAAGGTTTTGGACCGATATATTCAGCCCAGAGCAAGAGGATTTCTCGAGAGCACCTGTATGGATACGGCTTTACTCCCTACCTCAGGAATTTTGGCTGGAAGAAATTCTCATGGGTATAGGCAACACGATAGGACAATATGTCAAAACTTCAGAAGCCACCAAAATAAGAAAATACACTTCATATGCCCGAATCTGCATCTACATGGACATCTCAAAGGCCCTACCAGGTTCTATTACACTGGAATACCAGGATGAGGAATGGAACCAGACAATAGACTACGAGCATATACCCTTTCGCTGCAAAAAATTCCACGAGCATGGTCACCTGTTCAGAGACTGCCCCTTGAATGCCTTAGCCCCCAAACAAGCCGAAGTCAAGCAGAAGGACGGCTTTACTAGCGTCATAGGAAGAAGGAAAAATCCAACAAAAAAACAGAACCAGAGC
>JASDQU010261911.1:0-15780 GCA_032191745.1 Picea mariana
CTGGTTGAATTAGAGAAAATATGTTGAGACGATATTACAGAGGTTTAATATGCATGGAAGTAAATCGGTCAAGGTTTCTATTCCTATAGGTGTAAATTTATCTTCAGATCAGTGTCCCAAGACAGAGGAAGAAGAAAAGGACATGTCCCATGTTCCATATGCCAATGCAGTTGGCAGTTTGATGCATGCAATGGTATGTACTAGACCAGACATTGCACATGCAGTGGGAGTTTTGAGCAGGTATATGTCAAAACTAGGGAAGGAGTATTGGACAGTAGTAAAGAGGGTCTTCAAGTATTTTTCGTGTCACTACCAATTATGGATGGTGCTACCAAGGAAGACTAGGATTGGAAAGAGTGGTGGAAATACATGTCTTTGTTCATGCAGACTGGGCTGGAGATATGGATCACAGAATATATACAAGTGGGTATGTGCTTAACCTATTTGGAGGAGCAATCAGTTGGATGAGAAAAAGACAGGTTGTAGTGGCACTCTCAACTACAGAAGATGAATACATGGCAGCCACTCATGCAAGCAAGGAAGAAGTATGGTTACAAAGATTGTTTTCAGGTATTGGGTTGGTACAACAAGTAGTGAGATTAGATTATGATAGTCAGAGTGCAATCTTCCTAGAAAAGAACCGAGCTTATCATTCGAAGACAAAGCATATTGATGTTCAGTATCACTTTGTGAGAGACATGGTTGAGGAAAAGAAGGTGTTGCTGGAAAAGGTTGGCAATTTGAAGAATGTTGCAGATTCATTAACAAAGTCTATGAGCACAGAAAATTTCTCCTGGAGTAGAGTAACAATGGGCATTGTTGCCCTGGATTGTTGATTGTATAATCCTGTGGACCCCTAGATGCAAAGAAAACAACAACTGGGAGAATATTGGGTATGTGTTATATTCTTTGCATGTGTGTGTGTGGGCACGTCAGATTCGACAACTGCATCTGACAATCCCTCTAGTATTTTAAAACGAAATACCTAAACATAATACAACTGCGATGGATTTTGTTATTTTTAGTCGTTTTTTAAATTAATTCTGGATTAAGGGATTATGGTTTTAGTATCTATGAAATACCAGCTAAAAACATTGTATATATTGTATGGTGAATGGTGAAATTCGATATAACGAATATAAGAGAGGTTTTCCTCGGTTGAGCGTTTTTGGTATAAATCTCTGTGTACTATGTGTATGAGCCATTAATTATTATTTTTTTTTCTTAAGAATCTATATGCATTGCTTTACTTCACAGGTTTAAAACTTACAATTATAAGATCACCATATTTTACAATTATCATTCTGTTGTTATATTCTCACTCTGATACATCAAACATCTCTTGGAATTTATTCATGGGATTATTAGCACTGTTCTGTCACAGGTTTCCCTCATATGCAAGACAATTAGGAACTCGAATTACACGGGAAGATAAACCCAGTTTAATCGATGAGTTACAAGTTAGTTTGCTTGTTATTTAGTTAAATTATTTATTGTTGAAATAATGATAGCATGAATTATCTTTGATTGTTTATGTATTGTTATTTCAATTATCTTTGCGTAGTATCCATTAGTTTTAGACCTTTAAGCATTCAAAAAGAAAACAAAAAATGTATGTTCTTTCTTTATCTCTTTCAGAAACACTTTTAAGAACATTCATTTCGCAAGATGTCAAGTAAATCTTGCAAGTTGTATATAGACTATTTACAATCATATGCACATATTCATGTTTCTATTTGAACTCTTGTAATTAGTAAACTTATATTCTTAGTATCATATCTTTTAGATTAGTTTCATTTATTTTATTATTTTTAGGACTTTAGTTAGCCAACGAAGCCATTAAACCCATCGAGTCATTTGATTCCGAACGACATGGGTTATTTAGAAAACCCTAGTTCATATTTGACATTCCAGTTGACGGTGTGTCACATACTCCCGTCAACAAATGGTTCTAGAAAGAAGGCCTGAAATTAATTGATGGCACGTGGAGGTCGTAAGACTTCCCCACACACTCGCACTTTCGTCGTAATGCGTAATCGATTTGACAAAAACGTTACACTTGAAACAAAAACTACCTCAAACGATAACCCTTATATTCCTTTCGAACCATTGACACCACTCCCTCAACAGATTGACATCCAATAAATTGTCCGCTACTCACTCATAAGAACTCATAGTGCCTTATCTCGTATTAGACAACCTAGTAGGCAACTCAATCAACCCCTTGACTTTACAAACCTTCAAGAAAAAATTCAAGGCACTGGTCTGACAGAAAAACCTTTGTGTTTAAATACTACCAATCCTGTTGAAATGCTTATCCCTGGAGCTGAAGGATCTGGTATCCCACCATCCCCACCCGGTTCTTCTCCATATTCTTCAGGAGGAGAGTCTTTAGACGAAAGTTGTTCTTCATCTGAACCATCTCAGCCTTCGACACCACCAACTACCATGGAAAACCAAAATAATCCTTCCAGACCTTGGCTCGATCAAGATGTCGTGGTCATACCTGGACCCCAACACCCACTACCTAAACATCTGGAGAAATGGCTGCCCAAATTTGATCAATATTCGAAGCAATACACTGAGGATCACATCAAGAAATTTATGTTGGCCATTAGACTTCGGAATGTGGAACATGAAGATGTTGTGTGCAGATCATTTCCTTATACTTTTGAGCGAAATGATTCCACTTGGTATTTCACTCAACAACCCTAGAGCATTGTCTCTTGGGACAAGTTAGAAACTTCGTTTCTAGAAAAAAATGGAGATGATATCTTTAGAAGTCTTGGATATGGAACTCTCTAGCTTAAAAATGAACCCTAAAGAAAAAGTGAAGGATATTAACCAAAGGTTTCTGACGTTAAAGAATAAAATCCATGTAGATTTGATGCCTGTGGAAAGCTTAATTGTTGCATATTATTCTAAGGCCCTGCATAATAACATAACCATATGGGTTAAAAGGTCCAAAAACAAAAGGTCCAAAAACAACACGTTCTTAGAAGTCTTTGAGGAGGCAAGTTAGATTGAGAAAGATATATTGAGCTTAAAAGATAATCTTGGTAGAGAATCTTAAACAACTTCGTCCTCAAAGAAGAAAATAGAAATTCTTACTAGGCCTCCTCAAACAAAAAATCAACAAGAAACTTTAGACTTGGAGATCTTGAAGAAATTGTCCAATCAAGTCGTTGACTTGAAAATATCAGTCGAGACATCTACAAGTAAAGGGAGTTTCAAACCTCCTTTTATAAAACCTTTCCCTCCAAACTGGCCAAACCCGACCACAGAAGGTCTCAATTTCGAAAATTTACAGTATGCTTTGCAAACGATATTAGAAGCTCATGACAATTTGTTTATGTTCCTCCTAAAAAGTATGATGATACAATTGAGAAAGAGGTACCATAAGAGGAGGACTCATCACCTCCCCTTTTCGGGCATTTGTTGGACAATATTTTTCAAGCAAATTTTGAAACGTTCGACCCCTACAACACTAGGAGTAAAACACAAAACAAGCCCACACCAAAAACAAGTGAAAATGTGTTTCCAAAACAAATAAAGCAAACTGAAATTAGACAAAACATGGCTGCCTCAGTTTTAGAGTATGATTTAATCGAAGATCTGAAAAAACTAAGGGCAAATACTTTTGGTTTTGGACTGCTGAAATTTTCTCTTATTTTGCAGAAAATGCTTCAAAGCATCGCTGAAAATAGTAAAAAGAATGATGTTAGCAGCAAAAAATCAATAGAAATTGATTCAAACACAGCTAAAAATGTCCCAAGTAAAAATACATCTAAATGTCAAGACAAAAGGGACTTGGCAGAAAAAATTGTATCAAACTTAGATAAAACTGTTTCAGGGACAACAATAAAAAATCAACAAAATTCCGTTGGTTCCAAATGAAAAAATGTCTGAGCCCCTTTTTTTATTAACTTTTGAAATTTTTAATAGGAATGTACATAATTGTATGGTTGACTCTGGTGCATCGTCAAATGTGATGCCTCTGTCTGTATGCCAGAAAATTAATGCGGAAGTAAAATTTTTTTATCTTAAAATCATTCAGCTAGATCGATCAAATGTTAAGGTGATTAATGAGCTTAAGAATGTATTGATCAGATTATCATCCAATCCTAAAGTTCATCAGATAATTGATATTATCATTGTTGATATTCCTGATGTTTATGGTCTATTTTTAAGAAGAGATTGGTCAGAACAGCTGCACAGTTATTTTTCTACAGACTGGTCTCACTTGTGGTTGCTTGAAAATGGACAACCCAAAAAAATCAAAATAAACAAACCTATCTTAAGCATATCATGACAGACCTGAATGATCCAAATGAGCCTTTCGTTATCTCTGGGAATTCAATTGAAATGCAGAGAATGAATATCTTTTTCAGTAATTTCATGACCAAAATTTCCTCTGTTACTGATCCAGGACAATAATCTAAAGTTACATCCTATACCCAGGTACCAGCTTTGCCAAATACACCAAGTACTGCTAATGACTCACAGATCTGGTCCCTATATTTCGATGGATCCAAATCCTGAGAAGGAGCAGGTGTTGGTTGTTTGCTCATCGATCCTATAGGTAATAAAAAATGTATTGCTTGTCGATTAGAGTTTGAATGCACTAACAACACAGCCGAGTGCAAATCACTTTTATAGGTACTTAGGAAAGCACTGGACATGGATGTGCAAAATTTGATAGTATTCGGTGATTCAGAAATTATGGTCAAATAGGTAAGAAACACAATACAATGTTTGTCACTGCATCTAAAGAGTTACCAAACTGAGGTATGGAGTTTAATGCATAAATTTCTAGCATTTAATATAAATTCCATTCCTACGATGAGTAATTTAGAAGTTGATTTACTAGCTAATGTTGCTTCTAAATTGTTGCCCACTGAAGGGCTTTCTCCTAATTATTTTTTGATCGAATTGTTATTAAGGCTATCGATTCCAGATAACATCATGAATTGGAGAGTATTCGATGATAATCAAGAGATCATTAACTTTCTGCATATGGACGACACATTCCAAGATGTAGTTATTTATGAAGGCACTCATGACGAGAATCTCCAAGACTTCAGAGTAATATCTGATCCCTGATATCCTGAATCAACATCCGAGCTGGTAAACTCTATCCCCGGATTAGTTGTGAGATTAGATAAATTTTATGACTTGCATGACAAGTTTAGAGCGGTAGTCAATTGCAAAACTAATAGTTCCTCTTTAATCTATGAAACTACTAATTTAGGAACAAGAGATAATCCTCAAAATATTAATAAGGGAAAGGGATGTTCCGAGCAAGAAAGATATGCTTTCATAAAATTATTTAAATAATTTAAATATGCATTTGCTTGGACGTACGATGACCTGAAAACTTTCAATCCAAACATCATACAACATTTAATCTTTATGAAACCCCAGACTCGGCCTTTTCAACAGAAGTTGAGGAAAATGCATCCTAATTTGGAACGCACCATTAAAAAGGAACTGAATAAATTACTAACTGCAAAGATAATCTTTCTAGTTAGGAATACCCAATGGGTGTTTAACTTAGTCCATGTAAGGAAGAAAAGTGGTGAAATTCGACTTTGTGTCGATTTTCGAAACTTAAATCGAGCGCCTGATAAAGACAACTATCATGTCCCTCCAATCGAACAAATTCTACAATAGGTGTCTGGTTCCGAAAGACTATCTTTGTTAGATGTTTTTTCGGGATACAACCAGGTCCTTATGTCTCCTTTCGACCATCTTAAATCCACCTTTCATACCCCATGGGGCACTTACACCTACAGGAAAATGCTTTTTGGACTGATAAATGCCGGTGCGACTTTCCAGAGAGTAATGGATATTGCTTTATGTGGCCTCATTAATCAGTCAGTTGTGGTCTATCTTGATGATGTCACTGTCTTTTCAAAAAACAAGAAAAATCACTTGTCTCACCTTAGGGTTGTCTTGGAAGGATGTCACAAGTTCGCCATATCTCTCAATCCTAAGAAATCGGTCTTTGCAGTAGAGCAAGGAAAACTGCTTGAGTTTATTGTGTCTAAGGATGGAATGATTATTGACCCCGAAAGAACCCAATCCATTGCTAAACTTCCCCCTCCTTCTTCCAAAAAGGCCATGCAATGATTTTTGGGTAAGATTAATTTTGTCAGAAGATTTGTCCCAAGTTTCTTAGAAATGGTTTGACCTCTACAAAATCTAATTAAAAAGGATGTTTTGTATCGATGGGGACCACAATAAAGTTAATATTTTGATTCAATTAAAAAATAAATAATAGAATCCCCTTCCTTGACGAGTCCCAATTTTTCTCAAGATTTCACTCTTTACACTTTTGCATTTGACCAATCCTATGTTGTTGTGCTTACACAGAAAAACGTTGAGAACAATGAGATACCCATTGCCTTCATGAGCTCTGATTTTAAAGGAGAAAAACTTAATTACCCCGCAGTAGATCAACAAGCATATGTTGTTTTTAAAGAAGTGAAACACTTTCGGTCTTACCTGTTGAAATCCAGAACCAAAGTTGTTGTTCCTTACCCCACTGTAAGAAACTTATTAGTGCAAAAAGAAAAGGGTGAGAAAAGGGAAAATTGGATGAAATCACTACTCAAAAAAATAATAAAATTATTTTTCTGGTTTATTCCAAACTCGTAATTCATGATGGTCCCTCGAATTACAATTCAAGTCCAACAAATAAATAAACATATATTTTCAAATAAATGTAGATTTTCAATAACATAATAAAAACTACAATTGAAGTTGTTATAAAACGATTAAACCACCAATTATATAAGGGACGCCTATTTGGAGTATATATTGAATCTATTTTTTAATATATAGAGAGATTTTAATTATCATCAAAATACATTAAATCTATTTTTAATATATAAAAAATTTGATTATTATTAAAATATTTAAATTTATATGATAAAAATGTTTTTATTTAAATATTGTATTAATAATATTTATTTATATATAAATATTATATTTATATATTTTGTATTAAATATATATAAAAAATTAAAATTTAATTGAAGATTAGCATTCTAATAACATAACCTATCATCCTTTAAAGTTGAAATCCCTGAGCTTTTTTAATATTGAAATCTTCGAGCCCTTTAAAAAATAGAACGCATAAAACATAATAGGAACATAAAATCTTCACGACACAAGATGAATTTTTTTTCAGCTTAAATCTACATAAACTTGAATACGAAATACTTTAATCCTCAATAGTTTATAATCCAACAAAATAATGAAAGGTTTTTAATCACGCACAATTGAATTGAAGACCACTCTATCAAGCATTGAGTGCATAAAAGCGTGACGACATATGATGAAAATTTCCAAGTTAATGCTCTCTTCCAAATAAATTTAAATATGAAATAATTCAATCATTTATAATCCAACAGAAAGACATATAAGCTTTTCTAATCACACAAAAAGTAAGACAACTCACACAAAAAGTAAGATCACTCTATGAATCATTGCTCACAATGTCTTGAAGTAGCAGCTTGTCGTGGAAATCAATTCTAGCCCTAAATACAAAAACCTCACAACCAAACTGAACTTCAAACAAGAAAGTTAATGGCTAAATATGAATTTGAAATATGATATTTTAATTACTATATACCATTGTAAAAATATTCATAGTCTATCCATAATAACCCTAACCATATATACGAATACCCTAACCCTAATAACATATATACGAATACCCTAATAACTCCATTTCATTCGCCATTTGCAGGAGCGGGAAGAGACAAAAAGTAGTGGCATTGAACCGGATCTATCTATTTTTAATGCTATTTATAATGAGGCACCCGTTCCTCTTTTACTGCTTATAAGGGCTGTTTGGTCGAGCCTGCTTAACGCACCGAGAAATTATTGACTTCAGACCAGGACCCTCTACTACTACTATTGCTCTTATTTCCTTGAAGGCCCTGGCCCCTCAAAGCTCCATGTTCAGTCATATCTTCCCGAACTATAACTGTAACTCTAATAAATTTAATTGGGGTTTTGTCGTTACATACAAAAATATTGAGTGTGGGCATTTGAAATAACACAACGTCAAGTCAGGGAGACAATCAGATGATGCAATTTTTTTTGCCAATATATTGAGAAATTTAATTGATAAAACTGTTCACAAGTGCATAGAGAAAGGGTTAAAACCGTAGTACATATAAAGTAGTTATCTAGCTGCCCATGGCGTCGTGCCTAGAAAAATGTGAGATTTCACTATCATCTCAAAAATCCCAGTTTACATGGCCACAAAATTTTAAGATCAAGACCTTATACAATAAACCCCTATCAAAACACAAAAAAAGAGCATGCTAAAAATTTAATCTTGGTTATTCCTGGCTTTAGTATCATTCTCCATACCAATGGTTGGTTCATGGCGATCAAATGGTTGAGGAGGAGTTCCTGGAGAAGAAGCCGATTCTGAATGTTTGTTGTGGTTCCATTTTTCTGGTCCACCATGAATATTAAACCCTCCATTAATGTTCCTACTATCAAGCTTCATTCTCCTTGTTTTAACATGCTATATCAATTCCAGGCATGAGCAAAGTCCGTGAATTTATACATCTTGAATCTAAATAATACTTTCATTTATGGAAAACTATAAACTTAACTTTAATGGTGTTGAAAGTACATGCTAAGGAGCACACCAGGAAGGGATTTGTCACCAGTTGTTCACAATGTTTCAGTTCCATGTATTATATTATCATATTTGAATAAAAAACCATATTATATTATTCAGGAAGTGATTTGTCACCATTTGTTCATGGTGTTTCAGTTCCATACATTGTATTATCATATTAGAATAAAAAACCATATTATATTATTTCAAGATCTTTCTATGTCAAATTATATACATTCATCATCCATTGAGATGATGAGAAACTATTTATTTATTTAAATCCATTCTAAGCGGATTACATAGTAGAATTCAAAAAAATTGAGGAAAAGTTTGGATATTTGACATTTGATTTAGGTCATTAAAAATTTATGGGTTTTAGTTTTTTTTTTTTTTTAATCCAAAACTAATAAGTAATGATATAAAAAAAATAATAAAGTTAATTTTCTGGTTTATTCCAAACTATTAATTCATGATGATTCCCAAAATTACAATTCAAATCCGAACAAATAAATAAACATATATTTTCAAATAAATGTAGATTTCCTATAACATGATAAAAACTACAATTAAAGTTACTATAGTAAATTAAAAACGTTGATTAAGTTATTGGAATATATATTGAATCTATTTTTTAATATATAGAGATTTTAATTATCATCAAAATACATTAAATCTATTTTTTAATATATAAAAAATTTAATTATTATTCAAATATTTAAATTTATATGATAGAAATGTTTTTATTTAAATATTATATTTATAATATTTTATTTGTATATAAATATTATATTTCTATTTTTTTAATATTAAATATATATAAAAAATTAAAAATATTATATATATTAAAAATTAATTATATAATTGACATATTAAATGATATATAATAAAAGTTAATTGAAGGTTAACATTCTCTTTTTTTTTTAAGTAAAAAAGGTTGGCTCCTCATATATTATATTAACAAAAAGAGATACAGTAGTACTGAGACCACCAAGTGTGTCGCCATTTTATTGGAAACTAGCACAACTTGGAGCCCATATGTTTCATCTAGAAGAAGGTTGTTCCGCCATTGGTCATGCCCGACGGAAACCAGAACAGATGGGCATGCACAGTCTTGAAACTATTTGAGGTGGTACAGAGAGATTTTAGAAGCTTGAACATGACTCTGAACGATAAAAACTAAAGCAAAAAGAAGCCTCGGCATGGCTGTAAGCATAAGAGAAAACCAGACTAAAAATTAACTAGACCAAATACCCGGTGGCCCTGTCTGCCCCGTTCTCCTGCTGCACTTCTCTAGCCTTCATTACGAACGGTTGGGCGCACGTTGGGAATTTTTGCTTCGTTGGGGCGTTGGAGTACGCGTCGTATAACATATCCATACGCTGTCTCATTAGGAGGACCCTATGTTCTTGGTCTGCCATATGTCTCCTTAATTCGAACACTAATTCCAAGTGCGTCGGATGGAGGAAGGGTGGTGGGACACCAATCTGTTCATGCGTGGCTCTGGTGGAAGGTGGTGCTAGGGTTTCGTCACCCTCTCCCGGAGTGACCTTCGTCTCAATTTTCCCTGCCTCCTTTGGAGCTTCGTCGCCATCTCCCTTGTCCTTGGCTCCTGTGTCTTCTTGATGCTCACCTTCAATAATGGCCCCCTGTGATACCAATTCCTCATAAGGTACTTCCTCGACGTAACAAGTGGGTAATTCCTCACAATGCCCCCCCACCACGCTGCCCCTTGCTTGATTTCCAAGGGCAGTCGGAGATTTTACTTACCAAAAAGGTCTGAGCGTCTGAGCATGCTCCTCCATTGAAAACTCCTCTGCATAAACCTTGGGGGGAAGGTTGTCCACCTTTTCTCTTTGACACAGAATGGTATGGGCCAGTGAGAGCGCTTGTTCCATTTGTTGTCTCCTCTGTTGCTGCGCAGCGTGGGTATACCAAGTCGAACCACGACGAGGTTTACCTCTGTCCCTAGGCATCTTAGTGAAGGAGAGGATATCAAAACCACACAGAGTGGATAGAAGGATGCATCAGAGCTCACAAATGGTGGAAAGATGCAGAGCAAGGGTGAGCTGAATGTGATCACACCTCATCGCATTCAAATGCTTGGGGAACGACATGACATATCTCCCCATTAACTCTTCCATAGTAAATGTTTACAAGGCTGACCCTTTCCCGCGAGGGAGAGGTCACCTATCCGAAGGTCGACAGTAATGGCCAACTCCCATCATTAATGCTGAATAGATGGGGAGCATCCTACCTCATTTAAGGTGAGGCCATGCGTTGTGCCAAGTATTTGAGATATGCGTCGTGTCACCCCATCCAGAGTTGAAGGCTAACATTCTATTAACATAACCTATCATCCTTTAAAGTTGAAATCATTGAGCTCTTTTAATCATCCTTTAAAGTTAAAATCCTTGAGCTCTTTTAATATTGAAATCTTCGAGCCCTTGTAATAAATAGAATGCATAAAGCATAACAGGAACATAAAATCGTCACGACACAAGATGAATTTTTTTTCAATTTAATGGCGGCTTCCACATAAACTTGAATATGAAATACTTTAATCTTCAATAGCTTATAATCCAACAAAACAATGAAAGGTTTTTAATCATGCACAACTAAAGACCACTCTATCGAGCATTGAGTGCATAAAAGCGTGACGACATATAATGAAAAATTTCAAAAGTTAATGGTGGCTTCCAAATAATCTTAAATATGAAATAATTCAATCGTTTATAATCCAACAAAAGGACATAATCTTTTCTAATCACACAAAAAGTAAGACCACTCACACAAAAAGTAAGATCACTCTATGAAGCATTGCTCACAATCTCTTGAAGGAGCACCTTGTCGTGGAAATCAATTCTAGCCCTAAATACAAAAACCTCACAACCAAACTCAACTTCAAACAAAAAAGTTAATGGCTAAATATGAATTTGAAGTATGATATTTTAATTACTATATACCATTGTATAAATATTAATGCTCACATCTCTTTCACATTTTGCGGGATTTAAGCTAGCAGAGGCTTTGATACCATATTAAAATTTGTGAAAACTATTTATATTACACAAATTATATATAATATTACAGGTATAAATAGTTGGAATCAAATTTAATTATTTTCAAACATAATATAAAAATGATTGTTGAGAAAATATCTCAACAACTTCTAACAAATCTCAAACCGATCTCTAAATTCAACACACATAGTTAATATCCAATCTCTAAATGTAAGTATTATCTATAATAGTCTTGTTCTATTAAATAACCAATGCTCACTATTTTAATTTTGAAGGCCATGGGAAAAGGAGATATAATTACTCCAATATCATTATGTGTCGAGTTTCTTACCAATTGGGCTGATACATTGAGCTTGGTATTGGTAATAGTAAGACATTTACGACATTTCAAAGTGCAGGAATGATACTTGGAAGAGAAACTGCTGGAAAGAAATCATGCTTGTTAATGTTGACACTGTCTTCGATTATTTTTTATCATCTTTACATTGAAAGGTGTACATCTATTGACAATGGATACATTTAATAGGTTTTTAGTTCTTAATACGTTTTCTATGGACGAGATTAAATATGCTTAAAATATTCTTAGTCGTCACAATAAATGAATGGCTCTGATTTCATCCATTAACTTCCGAGCTGTTATAAAGACATCCGTTTATATGTTTACTTTTTTACATTTACCTAATCATATTTAAAAATTACTGTGTTCATTAACTTATTGCCACGTCTACCTAATTAAAAAATATTAAAATATTCGCACACAATTGTAGCCACGTTTCTATACTGACTGCGTTTAGTTTCATTTCTATACTGAGAGTGTTTAGTTTCATTTCTGTGGTGGCCGCGTTTCTGCCTTTCGGCATTAATCAACCACGTAATTGTGGCTGTGCTAGTACTAATACAGACAGCCGAAGAGAGCTGTGGACAACCAATTTAGGGATTTTCATAATTTTAGGAAAGCATTATATTTGCTATAATAAATTATTTTGCATCTGATTTTATGGTAAGTAAATTACGCCTTGTGTTTTCAAGGTGGAAAATTATTTTACTATAATTTAGTTGCATTTAATTCTGTTGTATGTTCTTCTCGCTACTTAGTGATTCTATCATACAATTGAAATTTTAAAATGGGAGAATTTAAATTTTGTAAATGCTGCTTAGTCCCGTTAACTAAGAAAATAGTTTGTAAATGCATAACGTGATAAAGTTGGTTTGATGGTTTTTATTAATTACAATTTTTTCAATACAGATAGAGAGTTTTGTAATTAAAGAGAATTTTTATTTTCCTCAAAAGTTGAAGGGTTATTTTTTAAGCCTTTACTTTTAGTTATATTAAAGAAGAGGGTCATTATTTCAGCTTATGGAAAAATACCAGGTTATAAAATTTCACAATAGAATAAACAGAATTTAAGTTTTTTTTAAGTGGAAGTGATTTATAAAAGGACAATTTCACAACAGAAAAAACAGACTTTAGGTTTTTCAAAGTAGAAGTGATTTATAAGAGATCATAGTAGGTTGAAAACAATAACTCTCTTAAGAGAAAGCATGGGTGAGGTTTACCCTTCTCAAATTTTGCTCTGATTTAAATATTTTTATTTTTGCAATTGTAATTAGTTTTCTAATTAAATATCTTTATTTTTAACCATGTTGGCAACCACACTTTATGGCAAGGCATGTGAGTGGTTTAGCAAATCACTGGTTGAAACATGGAGAGTAAGAAACCAAACGAGCTAGTTGTTGATTCAGCACTTCAAAAATTATAAATTGTCTTGTAATTAAATAGTGTTTTTCTTTTCCATATTTGTGATTTCTCTTAGAATTATATAATTTTAATTTAAAATTTGTAATTTTCTTTGAAATTAGATATATAATTTATATTGGAATTAAATATCTTTATTTTTTAATTTATCTTATAATTAAATATATTGATAATTAACTAGATTTTAGATTATATATATATATTATATTTTAGTTTATAAAAAATATCTTAATTTAATAACATTTCTTTTAAAGTTTTTTTTCATATAAAAATAAAATTTTAAAGTTAACTAATATTTCCTTACCTACCTTTCATGAGATTTAATAAACAAAATTGCTTTCTTCTTCATAATCATATCTTCAGAATCTTCAATTTGATTATAGAATTTGAGGGAAACTAAATGTTATTTTATAATACATTTAATCCATAAATGTAAACATTATTATTAACTTTTTCATTTACCAAAAAATATTATGATTTACACTCTTTTTTTCAAACCTTATAATTTTTTCATCAATTTGAAAGTTCAGGTCATCATCAAAATAGTGAACCAAATTCAAATAAGATCATTCTAATTGCAATATCTTTATGATTCTAATTAACAACATTAATATAAAAACTTGCATCAAATTACCTAGACATTCCCTTGAGTTTTTCAAATTATAGTTTTTTAATAAAAATCCTAAAGATATTGCAATGAGAAATATAATTTTATTTCTCTATGTGTCAAGATGTGATAGGGTTGAAGTAAACAAAGAGAAAACACATGTAAAGTGAGATAAAACACACCATTGCCTCCCAATATGAGGAAACCATATAAATTCCAATCTATCACTCTATTTCTGTATGTGTCAATATATGTTGCCTAAAGATAATGTGGAATTGTCATCAACATAAAAGGTTATTGCTTTGTGTTTAGAAAGCTTGTCTCTTTGATTATAATTCTTATTAATAACATTAATATAAAAATCTCTTCTCATTTACTTCGACATTCTCATTCGTCAAAGTAAATTTTCAACTTTTGAAATGATATTTTCACCAAAAAAATCACATGAGCACAAGTAGTCTCTTTAAATGGTGAGTTGATAAAATGTACAATGGGATCATCAATATTATTTGATATAACTGGCAAAAGACACCATGAGGAGGATTCGGTAGTAGCACATTGTATGCCATTTTTGTGTTTACACAATTTTTGATTTTTTTAAATACATTTAATTCTATGGGATTTAACCTAGTCCTCATAGTTGCTAGTTTTTCTTTTTAACATTGTTTTCAGGCTTTTCTCTCTAGGGCCTAGGGATCCTAGCCTCGGTTAGAACTGATAATGCTTTTAATGTTATTGTTTTTCACTCGTCTTTTTGTCTGCTTTTAATGCTACTGTTTTTCACTTGTGAGATTGTCTGCTTTTAATACTATTATTTTTCACTAGTCTTTTTGGCGAGCAATATCCAGCCTGCTGCAGAGTCTTTAAGACTCTGCAGACTGGATGCCCGTGCAACACCATGGTACCCTCGCACATCCATGCATCCATCCCGCCGCGCATCCATGCTACGAGTCCCGTCGATCCTGGGTGGTGAGATGACATGACACAACACTGTGAACAGTGAACCGCGTAAGCACTCATTTTTGAACGGCCTGAATGCCCTTCCGCGCCCATTTTTGAATTTGAAATTAGCTAGATATTTCAAATGAGACAAATGTACATTATTTCCTCAGCGTCACATTTTAGAATTTGAAATGAGCTGGGTCGAGCTGTGTGCCTTCGTACCAGCTATTTTGAGTTCCAAAGGAGAGCATTATACTGAATATAGTATCCGCAGATGTGGATTTTGCCACCTGCAATTCAAACAGAATGACGAAGATTGCTCTCAGAACGCCAGGCAAAACTCAACGATCTCCCACAGCATTTCTGCAATCCACAAGAGGCCGACATTTTGTTTGTTAAGCTGCAGGAATTTTGTTTGTTAAGCTGCAGGACTCATTGAAGGAATATCTTAACAAAATTGTGATCGAGGGGGACTTCAAGCAGTTCGATGATGACCGGGGGATGCGCTGCATGGCTCGGATGCGGGATATGTTTGAGGGCTACTACACCTATTTCTGCAACACCGGTTCCATTGGTGTAAATTTTCTGGTGAAGGAGACAGAGACGCTGGAGAAGGCCAAAGGCGTTGGGCTTCCCAACTTCTTATCCCGTCCAGTATTTTTGAGCCTGTTTGCAGATGCTGGTAGACCGGATCACTGAGAGGAACTTGGAGCTGGTATTTATGGTATGGAAATATATGGAAACGTCATATTGCAAGTCATTGACTTTTATTGTTAGTGCTATCCATGGAAACAAACTGCAGTCTGCT
>JASDQU010261912.1:0-13210 GCA_032191745.1 Picea mariana
AGTAAAAGACCTCTAAATCAGGAAGATAATCAGACTCCACAACCAACAAATATATCAAAAAATAATATTGTTTGTTACATATTCCTGGAAATTTCAATGCGTTTGTCATAGAGACTGGGATTGGGGCTCTCACGGACCATAAGAGAAATATGTACAAGAAATAGGATTGTAGAAATAAGAAGTGGGTGACGGTAGAGTGTAATACCTGAAAAGAATAAATTGAAGGGTATCAGTCTTTGGCTAGACATTTCTATTTAAAAAAGTGGAATAACTGGGTTGATAAACAAAGCAGGATGCGATCAATATAGACTTACAGTGATGGTACATATGACCCCTTTTTCTATTTGCTTGCTGATGCCTTTTAATTGATGTTGTTGATGACTACTGGAATCGTGNCAATTTCCTCATTCTGTACTGAATAGTCGACTAGCCAGTTGTCGACGTCATCTTGACCATATTCAAGGATGCTGTAAAATTTTTCCAAAGACAACGCCTTCAAAATATCAACCTATTTATCGAAGTATTTCTTAGTTAAGGTCAAGGAGTTGACGATTAAGTTTGGGTCTTGGAAGTCATTGGTCCTTCCGGCTAAGTTTATTCTGGACAACGTTGTGAATACTTTTTCTTTCTTTGATATGGCTTGTTAACATGACTAAACAATGCGATGTAGGTTCTTCACTTTTTCTTTCCATCATGCATTTAATTGACTGATCTAGTTTTTGGATGGGAGATCTTTTTGTCTTCCTCCTGTTTCTGTCATGTTGTTGACAATGGTGCCAAAAGGAAGGACCATGTTTAAATAGAAATGTTCTTCATCTTTTAACTCTGTCTGCAAATGTTCGAGCAGATTATGTGCCCTCGTTCCAAGGGAAGTCATGGTTTGTGATGTTTCCCACGCCTCAGTAATTAGTTCCATTCATTTCTTGATATTATTCTCCACATATCCTCTACACGATGCGAGGAGGTTGGAGAATCCTTTTAACTTGGCTACAGGGGTGGCAGGCATGGCTATTGCCAAAGGATTGTCAAGCAGTGGCATAGGAATCAAAGCCTCTTCCAATTCCTTGACCTGGTCCTTTAGTTTGGCATTCTCGACCTCAATGCCTCCAATAGAATCATCAAGTGCATCTGCAGTCGCTATGTGAAGTCAAGAGATTTGGGACGACTGCATATTTGCAAGGTTAACCTCTGAACGAGATTTTCCTTTCATATTTTTTACATCTTTTTTTTCAATAATCAATTTTTTGGACTGGTTGTCAAAAAAAATGCTCTAGAACACGAAGGATTCATCTTCGTAAAAAAATTTGGTATCAGATATTTCCATTGGACGAATATGTTGGATTGCGTCTCTAGGCTGATCAAGGTAGCAAAATATGTATCTAGATCAGTCTCAAGTTCCATGTTCTCACTCTGAATTTTGGGCTCTTTCGTCTGTCCCACAATTTTTTTTCTCTTCTTGTCTAATGGAATCTTGTGAGAACTATCAATTTTAGGGTGAGGAGGGTCATTATCTCCTCCTCCATTTGAAGAAATCTAAGTTGCTTTATTGTTGTGGTGGGTTGTTTGAGTGATGCTCTGAGATGTCGTACTTTTGGGAGTGTTATTCATCGATTGAACACTCCGCTCACTAGGGCCTTTTCCTTATTGCTTGTACAATTCAGTGGTTCTTTGCAGTGTGTCTAGGTCACTGACATCAGAAGTAGGAGTGTTGTCGCCAGTGTCTCTGGTTTCGGTCAGGTGTTTTTTGAAAAAATAATTGTCGAAGCCAAGTGTTTGTAAATGTTGTAAAAAAAAATTATTGGGGTCGAACCCTCTTAGGATTTCAACAAATCTTAGGTTCAAGTTGCTAAAATGGGCTGCAAATTCGTCAATTTTGTTGACGTGCCTCAACACGAAGTCCCTGGCTTTCCAGGAATCCATGGTCAGAGAAGTGGTTGGGTATGAAATGGGGAAGCGGTCGGTCTGCATCGTGATATAAAATCACGAGTGTAAACGTAAACCCGCAAGTCCGCCTACCTGCGCAGATAGAAATTTTCAGAAAAACGACTAAGTGACGAGAAAGATAAAGTACAGGGAAAAGAGAAACAAATATTTGGTTAAGTATAGAAGACGAAAAATAAGGGCTAATATATTCACATCTGTAATAGATATCCCATTTCCTAGAAATATATTTTCTGCATGTTTATGGAGAAGTTATATACTTATTTCATATACTTGGAAAGAAGTGTGAAGGTGGCGAGCACAAAAAACAACGACTAGAAATTGGAAATTGTTTGAACCTGACAACCCAACGATCCGCGGAAGAGATTGCCAGAAATGGTCGTGGAAAGTGGTCAGACGGGTTTCAAAATAGGCTGAAAAGGGTTCCCGAGGAAACATGAGGCCCCAACGGTCAAATTGTATTGATCAAAAATTTTGAGTGCATGTTGTGTAACACAGAAGAGGGGCTGATGTACGAATCCAGAAGACGGGCTTCAAAATAGGCTGGGAAGAGTTCCCGAGGAGACATGAGTGCCCGACGATCAAATTGTATTGATCCAAACTTTTGAGGGCATACTGTGTAACACAAAAGAGGGATTGATGTAGGAATTGTAAACCCGCAAGTCTGCGAACCCGCTTAGCTAGACATTTTCAGAAAAATGACTAAGTGACAAGAAAGACAAAGTATAGAGAAAAGAGAAACGATAATTTGGTTAAGTATAGAAGATGGAAAAGAAGGGTTAATATATTCACATCTGTAATAGATATTCCATTTCTTCGCAAGATATTTTCTGCATGTTTCTCGAGAATTTATATACTTATTGCATATACTTGGAAAGAACTGTGAAGGTGGCGGGCACATAAAACAACGACTAGGAACTGGAAATTGTCTAAACTCACCAACCTGATGATCCACAAAAGAGATTGCAAGAAATGGCTGTTGAAAGAGGTCAGACGAGCTTCAAAATAGGCTGACAAGGGTCCCAGAGGAGACATGAGGTACCGATGGTCAAATTGTATTGATCAAAACTTTTGAGTGCATACTGTGTAACACGGAAGAGGGCTGATGTAGGAGTTTGGAAGTCAATTTGTATATCTTGGAAGCCGGGGGGGGATATTTGTAGGTCAAGGAACACTGGAAGTGCAGTCTGCATGTCCGAGAATCCATAAGCAAAAAAAAATGGGTAAGTATGGAATTGGAGGCGTGAAAGAGATTCCAAGAAATGGAGAAATATGGAAAGTGGATGCAGGGGCTTCAAAATGGGGTGACAATAGTTCACTAGGAGACGTGAAGACCCGAAGGTCAAATTGCAGGTATCAGAACTTTCATGTGCATACTGTGTATCACAGAAGAGGGTATGATGTGGGAGTGCGACAATGAATTTGTATATCACAGAGGTACGGGTGCTGTTTGCAGGCCATGAAAAAATGGAAGTGCAATATAGAGCCTGCCTACTCGGGAATTCACGATCTGAAAAGTGCCTAGGCATCGAATGGCTAGTGGTTGGTCGGAATCACATTTTCGGGAAAATGGCTAAGTAACAAGAAAGAGAGAGTAGAGGGGAAAAAGAAACGACAATTTGATCAAGTATAGAAGAGGGAAAAGAAGGTCCAATATATTCAAATATGCAATAGATATTCCATTTTCTGGCAAGATCTTTTATGTATGTTGTTGGAGAAGTTGTATACATATTGCATATACTTGGAAATAAATCTGAAGGTAGTGAGCACAGGAAACAACAACCATAAATTTGAAATTTACGGAACCCACAAAATCGATGATCCGCCAAAGAGATGTCAAGAAATGGTCAAGTGTGGAAAGCGATCGAACGAGCTTCAAAATAGGGTGATGGGTTCCCGAGGATCCGTAAGGCCCCGACTGTCAAATTGTATATATCAGAACATTTTGGTGCAAAATGTGTAACAAGGAAGAGGGGATGATGTGGGAGTCCAAAAGTAAATCTACATATCATAGAAGCCAAAGTGTTGTTTGCAGGTCATGAAACAATAGAAAGTGCAATTTAGAAAAAGGGGAAGTGCTTGGTCGAAACACGTGAATCAACCAACCTGCGCAACAAGAAATTTTTGGAAAAAATGAATAAGAAACAAGAAAAAGAAACTACAGGGGATAAAAGAGTGGGAAAATAGAAAGGCGAAGGGCAATTTTCATAAGAGGGAATTGGGTTCAAACAAGCCCCATTGTTGCAAAACCATCATTTTTTAGTAATTGTTAGCAAATGCTTTGTTGAAGATTAGATTTTATTGCAACTTGTGGGAGTAAGTGTGTTCTTGATACATTCTTCCATGACTGTAACATATTAACTTAAGTATTAAACTTCTTTCATTATGGGTTGTTAGCATTAAAGATTAATAATTGCATGTCTAGAAACAAGAATGACGATCTTGCTGCAACATTGTGATTTGGTATTGCTATGTTTTATCTGCATTACAAATAGAATTGACGTTGGTTTGAAACTATCTGAAATTCATTTTTTGTTTCCATAAAATCCTGATGGATCGACACAATGCCTTGTCATATAATTGTTAGATGCTCCATTTTAGAACAAATTACCTAAGCAAATACAATATTGAAGAAATACGAGACTACTGAACCATGCCAATGAGAAGAGGCGTTAAATCCAGAAAAGAAGCAACAACCAAGACTCCAAGGATTTTTTTTAATAGTAAATCCATTAAAAAAAAAAAGAATATTGAGCACTGTATATCTATCCTTATAAATTGGACCAAGTTCTTTGGGCCAAAACATTGAACATATCTTCCATAAACACATGCATAGGATCGACAACATGCAGGAGCCATCGAGATGCTCTTCAACATGCATACAAAATTGATTACCGTGATTTTTTTTTTAGGAAATCCTTGTAGTCTTCTCCTTGATGGATCATCTTGTGGTAAAATTGATAGTTCTCAGAAGCTTCTCGTGAGGAAGAAGACGAAAAATTTTGTAGGGAAAATGAAATATCCCTTAACTGAAAGTTATGACACACCAAGAAACCACCTCCCCATGACAGTCGAAAACTTAAGGGACACGGGTTGCATGTGCAATTCCAGAGGCCCAAATTAGTCCATTCTAGGTGGAAGGAGATGACTAGTAGGAATATGCCTTGCACCAATGGGAGTTCTGGTCCCCATTCCCTAAGATGTTGATTGTATATCTAAAGAACAGGATAGTAGTCCCACAATTGAATAGTTTTTTAGCTTGAAATATATCTCTGGGAGCATCAACAAATCATTTCCTTACAGTGAAATACTTCCACCCAGAACAAACTAATTTGGACCTATGGAATTCCTACTTTCGATATGCAAAGTGGCTATTGCGTTCAACGTTGGTTTCTTTTCTGAAACTCCTTCTTTTTGTGTTGTCAGGACCACCATCGCCGAGCTGGGAAGTACTGTCGTTATGTTTGATTTCAATTTGGGCGCAGGAGTGGGAACAATCTCTGCATTGCCATCATCCATTGTTGTATCATTGTCCATCAGATCATATTCTTCCGGCTTGGAATCCATCGCATCAACCTCTGCGCCAGCCATCAATGCAACTGGGTAGGTTGTCTGAGTAGGCAGGGTTGCCTTGGAATTATTTGTCTTGAAATATATCTCTTGGTGCACCAACGAACCATCTCTTTTTTTTCTCTTGGGCAGAGGGAGATGGGTAGTAAGAATATTCCCTGGAATACTGGAACCTCTGGCCATCATGCTCGAAGGTGTTTACTGTATCTGGATAGAACTGCTGCCATAAGTTAAGGAGAATTTCCGTTTTCTCCAGACGATGTTTGAAATGAAAATTGGGGAGGGATAATATAACCCTCCGCAAATATTGGTTTAATGTGTATCAATGGAAGATCTCCTCAATCCTTTCACTGATCAATGACAATCTCCAGGGTTCGTGTGTAATTAGTTGTTACCATTAAATCTTACTAATTACATATTTAGAAAAAAGTGTGAAGGTGGCGGTGACGATGAAGAGCAATTAAGAATTAGATATTTCTTAAAGGTGCCAACCGACCGATGCACGAAAGAGATTGCATCATATTTGAAATGAATACTTGGAAATGATAACACTCTTCTCCGCAAATCTTGGTTTAATTCGTATTAATGACAAATCTTCTCTAACCATCCAAACATTAATGAAAATCTTAACGGTTCCTGCACGATGAACTACTAGCATTAAAGATTAATAATTGCATATCTAGAAAGAATTACGAAGGTAATAGGGATGGCGAAGAGCGACTAAGCATTGTACATTCGTCCACCCGCCAATCTGCGAAACATATTCCAAGAAATGCCCAAGTATGGAAAGCAGTCGGGTGGGTTACAAAAAAAAGGGTCACAAGATATATCCAGGAGACGGGAGGGGCCGATGGTCAAATTGTATGTCACAATGACAGATTTCGACCATCAATTTGTATATCGCGTAATTTTGGGTGTTGTTTGTATGAAGGGGAATAGTGGAAGCACAATGTTGAGCAAGCAATTTGTATATTGCAGAACTTCGGGTGTTGTATATAAAAGAAGGAGACATTCAGAAAAAGGACACATTCAGAAAAAGGAACAAGTAAACAGAAAGCGAAAGCAAACAAGATGAAGGGGAATTTGTTTGCTAATTTGTAGATTGCGTAAGTCCAGGTGCTTTTTGCAGACGACGGAACAATGGAAACACAATGTTGAACCCGCCTATCCAGAAACCCGCGATTCAAAAATTTTATTCAATATGAAACAGGGAAGAGGTTAGTCGGATGGTGATATAAAAGTAATAATGTAAATATGAAGACGTGAATATTCCAACTCCCACACCTAGACATTTTCCAAAAAATGAGTAAGTAACCAGAAAGGGAAAGAAGAGGGAAAAAAGAAAGGGGATGGCAATTTTCGGAAGTGGGAATTGGTGTAAGAAATCCCCATTCATGGTCTTAATAGTAAATATGAAGTGCATTAAACATGTTAATAGGTTCTTCAATCAAGGAATATATACAACAAGCGATGTTTATAGTTTCCAGGATCTGTTTGTATAAGAGAAGCGTCGAAAAGTTACAAGAAAATCAATTTTGGGATGTTTAACTAAAGTTTTTGTACTGTTAGCTTTACTGCAAGTATAACAACGACGAATTTGAATTTTAATGTCCTATCATTCATATGATAGTTCCATTAGACTTCACATAGTATATATTATTTTATTTCAAATTATTCCAGGGAATTTATTTTGCTAAGTAAATCGATCAAGGAAAAGTGCTAAAAACGAGATAAAGGGGAATTTGTTTGCTAATTTGTAGATCGCGGAAGTCTGGGTGTTGTTTTCAGGCAGCAGACCAATGGAAACACAATGTTGAACCCGCTTATCCGGTAACTCTCTTATTCGGGAACCCGCGATCCAAAAATTTTGTTCGATATGAAACATGGAAGTGGTCGGTCGGGCTAGTGATATAAAAGTAAGTGGAAATCTGAAGACGTGAATCTGCCAACTCCCGCACCTAGACACTTTCCGAAAAAATGAGTAAATAACCATAAATGGAAAGTAGATGGAAAAAATAAAGGGGATGGAAATTTTTAGAAGCGGGAATTGGTGTAAGAAATCCCCATTGATGGTCTTAATAGTAACTATGAAGTGCATTAAACATGTGAACAGGTTCTTCAATCAAGAATATATACAACGGTCCATACTTATAGTTTTCAGGATCTGTTTGTATAAGAGAAGCGTCGAAAAGCTACAAGGAAATTAATTTTGGGATGTGTAAGTAAATTTATTGTACTATCAGCTTCACCACAAGTATAACAATGACGAATTTTAATTTTAATGTCCTCTCGTTGATATGATAGTTCCATTGGACTTCGCATAGTATATATTCTTTTATTTCAAATTATTCCAGTAGATCAATTTTGCTAGGATCATCGATCAAGGAAAAGTGCTAAAAACAAGATAAAGGGGAATTTGTTTGCTAATTTGTAGATTGCGAAAGTCCGAGTGTTGTTTGCAGGCTACGGGACAATGGAAACGCAATGTTGAACCCACCTATCCGGGAACCCGCGATCCAAAAAGTTTGTTCAATATGAAACTGGGAAGCGGTCGGTCGGGCTAGTGATATAAAAGTAAGTGGAAATATGAAGACGTGAATCTGTCGGCTTCCGCACCTAGACATTTTTTGAAAAACGAGTAAGTAACCATAAACGGAAAACATGGAGAGAAAAGAAAGGGGATGGCAATTTTTGAAAGCGGGAATTGGTTTAAGAAAGCCTCATTGATGGTTTTAACAACAACTATGAAGTGAATTAAACATGTGAACAAGTTCTTCAATGAAGGAATAGATACAACGATCCATGCTTATAGTTTCCAGGATCTGCTTGTATAAGAGAAGCCTTGAAAAGCTACAAGAAAATCAATTTTGGGATGCCTAAGTAAAGTTATTGTATTGTCAGCTTCACCACAAGTATAACAACAACGAATTTGAATTTTAATGTCCTGTCATTGATATGATAGTTCCATTGGACTTCACACAATATATATTCTTTTATTTCAAATTATTCCAGGAGATTAATTTTGCTAAGTTCATCGATCAAGGAAAAGTGATAACATACTACATTTGCGTCACAGAGCTTATATTAAAGGGAAAAACATGTCCTCTATAGTCTTTAAGATCAAAGAAAAACTGCAAAGATCCGGAATGTATTATTAATTTTCCAGAACGAAGCATACAACCAAGAACCAAGTAAACACCAAACATGCCTCAAGCAAGATCCCACAAGGTTCCATAGAGCAGTACACATCGACCTTTGCATCAAATAATTTGATATATAAAAAAAACATGTCTTGGCATTGGTTTTCTCTTACATTTGGTATATGTTCCCACGAGAAAATAACTGGGGCGATGGGATATGAACAAAAGTCTGCCAAACACAAGACAACACAAAACTAGCGGAGCTTCGCCACTGCATGCTAGCTATAACCAGATCTCAAAATGGGGAACAAGAAAGTTGTTGATTACTATTTTACCATTAAGAAAGATATCTATGGACATTTTCTTCTGATAGTTCCATGGTCTATCACTACCAGTTTTAACAATGCCAAATTTCCAATATTATTGGAAATTCCTGATGATTCTGCCCAGATGAGAAAGCTATTTCGACGGTTCAAAGGATGGGCCCGAGTTATTTACAGTTGGATACTTTTTATGGGGTTTTCTCTCATGATTCCCATTTTTGGACTGAAAAATCTTATGCACTTGCAATCTCTATAGCGATATCTAAAAATCTCAAGCTGATGTTTCAATCCATGTCGAGTCCTTTTTCTTTTTCAATTAAGGAATCGAGAAAATGCAAATAAAATACCATAAATGTATAGTTGGAGACAAATTTTTATTTTATTCGGGCACCCAAAAAAAATGCAGAAATCTTGTCATGGCTATATAGTTGGAAAACAATTGTCCAACTTGGGCACCCAAAAAACGTGCAGGCTCCTCCATCAAAGCCACAACCAACTACCAATTTTTTTTTATTTGCACACCGAAACAAATATGAAAAATTCTTACTGGGAGATGCAAAAAAACATCAAATTAACAACATTGATTGAATTTGTAAATAGATTCTCCTTGTTGTTTCAGGTGCACAAGAAGAGACAAAATCTCTGGAAAAATAATTTTACAGCTATAAATGTAAACTCCGAGGAACTCGAGTCCGATGAACATTTATCTGGGTGTTGAAGAAATATTACAAAGACACATGAGATATTTTCATTTCCTACCAAAGCTTGATATGATTTTTTTTACTTTTTTTCAGTCGATATGCAATATTGCATTGTCCTCATTTAAGGTAAATTTTTTGTGTATCCAAAAGTTGTGCAACATGTAGACATCGTTTGCCTTTTTCTGTAGGTATGATTCATATGACAATTCTACTAACCCAGGAAGCACATCTTGTAACATAGGCTATCTAATTGTACAATGCACAGTTGTGTTGCCCACGATTCAGATGGCAACATTGAGGCAATGTCCATATATGTATGGACATTTTTTACTACATCGCAGAAAATCAATCGTATCATCACTTATCAAAGCAGAAGCAGAAGCACAATAGTTTCATTTCGCACATAAATGCTCAAAGGGGGTCGAGTATGCATTTGTTGCAACCAAAACACCTTCAACCTGGAAACGTGAGCATAACAATTAATATATTGAACAATATAATATACAACTGCACCCCAAAAAAATAAAAAAATAAAAAAACTGCAGAAATTTGGTGAAGGCTATTTGTATGAGCAACGTGAGGATGAATCTGTAGATGTATACACACAATAGTTGTAGAGCTAGTTAGTTTCTTGAGATCCTGTACTATGTCTGCTCGCAATTCTGTTACAAATGTTGCTTGGGTTGTGTGAAAGATCCTTTCTTTAACATCCCTTTTCTTTGTTATATTTTTGAAGATCATAAGTGGAAATTTCCCTTTATGCAATTGTTGTTCCATTGACGAAAATAAATTTGAATAGGTATCGAACAATTGTAGCTGCAACATGCAACAATGCTATATTTGTGTAACTTAACCGAGATACATGGACATGCGAAAGTAAAGGACAAAACTGGATATGGAGAACGGTACCATTGCCTTGTTGATGTCTGACTCTCCATCTTTTATATGGAGAATGTGTTGCAAGCCAAGTTTTCTCGCCAGTGTGACAGTTGCCCCAATGGTTCTGATGGGGTAAATGTCATTTCTCTGTGCAAGTTGGTTGATAGTTATGTCTGGGATGAAACGATATTATGAACAAATAGCGGGAATTTTTTCCACAATACTTGTTTTGTTGAGAAAAATAATCTAATCACAATCACCATGGTCATATACTGTTTTGGGAAATATATTAAAATTTGTAATGGATATCCCATTACCTGGAAATATCTTTTTTGCATGTTTCTGGACAAGTTGTGTAGGAATAGTCAATGTGACTGTCATCACGACGTCCTTGTTTTTCATGTCAGCATGCATAATGGATCTAGTTTTATTTGTCTTGTCCAAGTAGGTGATATAGATGATCATTATGTCCCCGATGAACACTTTTCCAGTTCGGCAGCTGTTCAAGCCCTCTATTGGTAGTATTTTGGGTGTTACAAGTTTAGACCTAGTGACAATTTTTGAACAGGAAAAGTAAAGTGAATGGTAGTGTGCATTATTTATTTTGTTGTTGTTTTTTTTTTCCTGGCATAAATGTACAAGTAGACGCATAGCTTGAATGAACTATGGAGCCAGAGTCTTACAACTAGACCTCTTAGTCTGTGGAACCTGTGCTATGTTCGACATATTAATTGTACTTGTTGATACTTCTTGTGAACTACAAAGTATGTGTTGCAGATGACATCAACATATTCACCATGCCATAGATGAATAAATAGCTGAAGATATTTGTTTGGTAAACATACTAGGAATATAATGTATGCATATTTACCTTTGGCCTTGTCGGTCTGCTGATGTCTGGGATGACTGACTACTCATGGCCATGTCACTAGTCCAACTTTTTCTGATGCAAGCATGTGTAGATGAACATCAGAAGGACTAAACAAGAATATGCATTGTATATTGTCCATAATTGTTCTTAATGTCACATGCAGGGTCGAAGGAGATGGAATATGAAATAGGGTGTCAAGGGATACTCAAGAAACATGAGGACCCGAGGTTCAAATTGTATGCCTTGGATTTTTGATTGAAAAAATGTGTAATAGTAAATAATGCGTAAAGGAGGGGCACACTGACCAATCTGTATATCGTGGAACCTTGGAAGCCAGAGGCGCAATTTTGAACCTGCCAACCCAGCACACGCAATCGAAAAAGTGGGTAAGTATGGAATAAGGTAGAAGCGTGACCATAAATGTGAACCCATGAGTCCGCCAACCCGCACACCAAGGCATTTTTGGAAATACGACTAACTAGAGACATTAGAAAGAAAAAGGGATAACAAAAAATGGAAAAAGTAGAAATGGGGAGGGCACAAAGGCCCATTGTTGCCAAATCATCGTTTTCTAGTCCAATATTATATGCCCCCACCCACTTTGTATATTTAATTTACTAGCACAATTGGTATACCTTTTCGAAGATTGTACCACAAACCCCTTTGTTGTTGCATACAAGAATTCATCTTCCTATCCAACCAATATGTTTCTTCCAAGGTAGCAACGTCGAATATACAATGGACATGAAGGCAAGTTAGTATGAAGAAAGACATGTAAAAGAAAGAAATACAGTTCTATTTATTTCAATGTAAAAGAAAAGAGAATACGATTCACATGAGAATAAGCAGAAAGATACGTAGTATATACATACAACAAAAAAGGTGCAAAGTTGTAGAACAGGTATAACAAATACACATACAATAAATGAAATACTCAACATTGGAATATGAAATAAGAGTACAGGTATGCACCTTTGTAACTCCTTGTGTACATTCATGCCAAAGAGTCCATCGTCCTATCCAACCATTATGTTTGTTTAAGTGTAGCAATGCAGGAAAAACATAATGGACATGAATAAAGTTAGTATGCAGGAAGACATGTAATGAAGATAAGTTATTATGTAGGAAGGTATGCAATATCTACATACAATAAACTAGGTGAACACATATACAGACAATAAATGAAATACAAAAAAAACAAATATGAAATAACAGTACAAGCATGTACCTTTGTATCTCCTCTTCCACCGCTGCAGTCAATACTCCATCATTTTCTCCAGCTATTCTGTTTGTTTGAATGTGGGAACGTACAAAATACAATGAACATGAATGAAAGCTGGTATGCATCGGAGAACAAGTAATATGTACATACAGTAAATGAGAATCAAGGATTAGAATAAAAGATAGTCAGAAACATGAACCTTTGCTTTTCTCCATCCATGGTTGTAAATATATAAATTTTTTCCCTACCCAAAATATATTACAAGCCACAAAATATTAAGAAATTGCATGGCCATAGCTAAATGATTTTGGTTTTCTGTGGCAAAGTATCCAGATATGCTTCCAGACATGAAAATATAATTTTGCAGTATCTTTGGTGTACATATCATATCTCAAGTACAAGACAAATTGTATCGTGGTCACACCAGTCTGTGTAGAAGATAAAGAACATGTATTGTGATATGGGCACATTCTACCATATATGGTTAATAAGTGCGGTTTGCATATGTTTTATTTTAACAAAAAAACAACAGATATTGCAATTGCACACGTAGTTGTCCAATT
>JASDQU010261915.1:1618-15581 GCA_032191745.1 Picea mariana
GATCCAATCTTGAGCCCCTCGATAGGTCCTGTAAAACAAACAAAGATACAAATAACTTCCTATTCTATTGTGATTAGCTCAAATATAGATATATCTATTGAATACAAATTCATGTGGAACGAACATAAATTTGAAATAAATAGGCCAAGCATTGATTATTAATGAGAACAAATAAAAGGTGCTTACAATCCTTTGATGAAGGTGCAACAACTTCCTCCATCTCTCCTTGTCCAACCCCTTTTCTCAAGTAATATACATTGATTATGCTTCAATGGCATCTCACTTATGGAATCATAAGTTTGGTGTAATTCTCAATGTCCATATATCCTTTCACCATGAAGAGGCCCCCTTATATAGGCTTGGAGAGACATAACCACTTGAGAGATCTTTGGGATAAGTTGAGGATTCCTCTCCTTCATTTTTGGATCTCCCCTAAGATCATGCCTCAACCTCAGATTCGAATCCAACCACCTTCAAATATTGAGGGGATTCTTCCCTGATTTCCTCCAACAAACCAAATTTTGCCTAAAAAAGGCTAGCGCTCCCTCAAAAGGGACACAAAGCGCTGGAACGCTCCCCTAGAAGAGGGTACAGAGTGCCACTGCTCCCTGAGAGTATGTAGGGGAGCGCTCCCTTCCAAATTTGACTTTTTCAGTGGCTTTTTCATTGGCAAAAGGCTTGTACTCCTTGTCAATTGTTTTCTCTTCTTCAAGACTAGTATTTTGAGGTGTCTTAAGTGTCTTTACGATGTCTCTAGAGAGACGACATAGACAAGATAACAATGTGATTTTCGTGACACGTGTGACACTTACGACCAATATGCGACACTCACGATATTTATAATGATGACACTAGCCATCATTGCAATGAGTGATTTTGATTTGATGTGTAACAACTGCATGAAAGGAGCTTCGACTGAGGTCAGATTTAGTGGCAAAGGCTGCAAATTTCTTCTTCCATTGAAAATATGACACTCATGGTAACTAGACACTTCTTTATATACGTCTATGAAGATGGTAGGCCAATAGTAACCCGCTCTTAGGATTTTTTGTGTGGTGGTTTTCCAGTAGTGGTGTCCTCTGGAGTCGCCTTTATCAAACTCCTTGATAGCTCGTTTGGCCTCGTTCTCCATCAAACATCTCAACAATATCCCTCTAGGATCTTTCCAGTATAGTGAGCTATCCAAGATGCAGAATTTGATGGATTTGAGCTTTAAAAATATGGCCTTGGTCTTACTTAAAACCGGAGGGGACTGGATATTCTTCAACACATAGATGATGTCTGCATACCATGAAGAATAGAAGAACTTTTGAGACACCTGTGTAGTCATTTCTTCCCAAGGAATCTCTGATAGATCGACAATGAATTTGATTTCCACAGCGTCACAGTCTGACTATTCCATCAACTTCGCAAGGCCCTGAACTTTAATTAGTTTCGTAGGCTTAATATCCTGGTCATATTCCAACATGGTCACTATCCACTTACCTCTTCTCCCTTCGGGGTCGAGTTGATTCAGGATATCCTTAACTGAGTTGCTGGGCACATAAGCAATAACGTGGGAGTGCAATATGTATGTCCTGAACTTCTTTAGGGATTTCACTAAGGCATATGTTTTTTTTCCCATAATTTCATACCTTAGTGGAGCATCTCTCAGCGTCTTGCTGAAATAGGCTATAGGTTTCTCAAAGTTTTGCTCGTCTTTCTGTAACAGCACGCCGAAAATCATATGCTCCGAGGTGAATTAAAAAAAAATGAATCTTTCGTGAAGTCTGGACTTGCTAGCACATGAGCTCTAGTCAATGCCACCTTGATATCTTCAAATGAATTCTTGGCTTCCGGGTTCCTCTTAATCTCATTCCCCTTTATGAGCTTACAGGTGATATGATTTATAATCTTTGTCAGGTTCAGGATGAATCTTCTCAAGAAGTTTACTTTTCCCAGGAAGGATTTCACTTCCTTCTTACTGCGTGGAGTGCCAATTTTTAGGATTCCTTCCACCCTGTTGGGGTCTATCTTAATGCCTTATCTTGAGATAATGTGCCCCAACAAATTCCCTTATTCCATCTCAAAATGTGATTTCTTCAGATTTAGCGATATGTTGAACTTCCTGCACTTCTGGAAAACTCTTTTTAGGTGCCCAAGGATTTGTTCATCGGAGTTAGAGTACTGTGATGTCATCCAAATAGATCACAATAAAATTGTCCTTTTCGTCGGAAAATGCAATGTCCATTTCCCTATGGAAAGTAGTTCCTGCATTCATCAAGTTGAAAGGCATCTTGGTGTACATGAACAACCCCCATGGCATCGTAAAATTAGTCGTTTCCCTATCGTCCAGGTGTACCAAGATCTGATTGTAACCCGAAAAACCGTCCAGTGTTGACATCTTCTGGGACCCCACCACCTTTCATAGAATATAGTCCATTTTAGGGAGTGGATAGTGGTCCTTGAGGGACACTTTGTTTAAGTTATGAAAATCCACACAGTCTTATTTCCGCACTCTTTTTTCTGACAGGTACCAAATTGGCTACCCATTTTGAAAACTGTAAGGAAACGATAATCTTAGCTTTGAAGAGTTTCTTTACCTCTTTTTGGATCAACGACAACAACAGGGAATTTATCCATCACAACTTTTTTTTGAATGACCTTTGGTCTTCTTTGAGAGGGATGACATGTTGAAACACTTTAGTGTCATACACCTTCAAATCATCATAGCTCCACGTGAAAACACTGGGGAAAGCCTTCATGATATTGACGTAGTCTTGCTTGACCTCTGGATTGAGCGTTTTTGATAATTTTATTATTTTTGGGTTCTCCTTAGTCTCGATGTTGCAGTCTTCAACATATTCTTCATTTGCAGTGATCTTGGGATTTCTAGCCATGTCATTTTCATCAAATAGCTTTTCCAGTGGCACTAACCCCTTTGGGATGATGTTATTTTTCAGTTGTACTATGTCCCTTCCCACTATCTGGTTCTAGAAAGGATCGTCATTACTGCACGCATCCGCGCTCCCATCTTCATCACATCAAAATTCATCGTCAATGTTTGTATTAGTGAAATCATCACTCATTTGGAGAAACCTCTCCACTTGTTTGTCATTTTCAAACACCTGTCACTATTTGATATTATCAGGCACTATCGACCTATGCTTGACTTTGATTTCATATTTTTTGTTGGGGAAGATGGGGATTTTGAAAACTGAGGCTGAGGTGGCCAATGTGTCAACGATATGATTTTTCTCCCTCGAGAAAATTGATAGATTATACTCCGAGAACTCATCGAGGAGGTCCAACACCAATTTTCTGTATGCTCTCAACCTGGGGTGTTTTTCTTGATATATGCCTTTCACCTGGTTTATAATCATCTTAGACTCTCTTTGTAATGCTATCTTCTCTATGCCTAATTCCTTGAAAACCTTTAGGCCCAAAATCAACACCTCATACTCGGCCATGTTGTTTGTACAGTCAAAAGTGAGCTTATACGAGCAGACATTTGAGCCCACTTTGGGGGCGTTTATCCATACGCCGACCCAAACCCTTCTTTGTTGACCGCGCCATTAAAAATCATGTTTCATATCTCATTCTCCATGCGGTTTCTCGAATCGACACACTCAGCTGATTGTCGCACGGCTTCATCATCAGCGATCATAATCATTGTCGTTTCATCCTCTTCAAAACCAAAATCATTGTAGAATATGGAGGAACCCACCTCAATGTCGATTGAATAGATGGGATGGTTATTTGGATGCATCTTACTGCTTACCATATATTTCAGCAACACTTCTCTGTATAACCGTCTATCCTAGCCAAAAATAGGAATTGTGGCATATGACATGTCCATTTGCAAAGTCCCCTTTAACTTCACAGCCCACGACCTGGATAGCATCATGCTTAACTTTGTGGATATGTCTGCCATGACCACGTCCATAACCATGTTCTTCGAAGGAATTTGGGCCAATGACACAACTAAGTCCTTGATGAGACCCAAGCACTTGACTTTCCTCGAGTCAAAAGAGAAAAGGTCCTTGTAGGGCCTGATGATGTCCAAACCCAACTCGTCCATGATTACCTTTGGCATGAGGTTATGCGATGTGACGGAATCCAACATGGCATTATGCAGGGTCATGTCATGGACATTTAGATTGACGTAGAACGAAGGGATGTCCTCAATATCACTTGTCTCTTCAACCGCGAACCAAATAGGATAGCAGGGTGATCATCTTGGACATTCAAAGTATCAAGTGTCCCTCCCATTTTCAACATTTTAATAATTTTCTCGCGATATTCACCCTTTCGGATAAGTTCGTTAAAGGGGACAGAGATTTTGATCTTGTTCATTTCATGCTCAAAGTTAAAATGAGGACATACCTTCTCTACCTCTTTTCCACTCGCTTCTCGACTTTCTTTCAGCATTTCCTTTGGGGCCTCCTCCTTTGACTTCACCTTTTCAGTTGCATCCTTGGTCAGGTTGTCTGGCTTCGGTCAACTTGTGGAAGGGGTGTTTGTTAGAGGTTTCCTTATGAGATTTGTATGTTGAGGCTCGGTAGATGCTTCCTTGCTAATGAGGTTATATTTCTTCTGAAACTGCATGATGGTGTTCTGATAACCCTCTATGAACTCTTATGTTTCCCAGGACAACGCTTCATCTGTTTCTCCAAACCATGCATCATCTGTATCCAACACAAAATCGTCGTTTTTTCTCATACTGATCATGTTCGCCCTTTGTCAAAAACTTGCGTGGGTTCTTGTCATCGCAACAATGCATTTGCTCTTCGAACATCTGATCGAAGTCTTCATCTATGTAGTTTTTTTGGAATGGAGGCCTTGTCTATTGGTCACCTTGATCTCTCTTCTCCCTCTGTTCCCTTTGTCTGATCTAAGGAACTTGACCCCTCCTGAGGTTTTGATTTTTGTGTTGCAGGTCATTCTGATTTCCGTGCTAGTGGATTTTCTATTCTCGGGCAACAGTTTTGTTTCCCATGGACATTCTCTCCATGATTTTCTCTATTGTCTTCATCATCAAGTCAAACTTGTCGTTTGAGGACTGAGATGTCGATGATTGTGCGTCTCCCTGGGGTTTCTTATCACCTCTGTTGAATCTATGTTTGGTATTCCCCAACGCCATCATATTTACCTCAACTTCAATTGCGTCACTCACCGTTTTATCTATATTTGTTGATCTTATTTCTCTCACAAGCAGGGAGAAATTTTTGTCGAAAGAGTTTTCATATCACAGTTGTGCGGCCCCGACGGGTGGATGAAATTCTGCAGGGATTGAGTTATAAACTCTCATGAAACGGGTTGAGAATTATTGCACCATTTCCTCCATCTCCCTCTTCATATTATTATACTGCATCAAAAACTGCAAGGGGTTCTTATTTTCTCCCCATTTGGCAATGAAGGCCATTTTGAATGCGGTGAAGTCTTGAATACTTGCTCGTTGTAGGGATTTGAACCAATTCCTCACCTCCCCTGCAAAACTCTGCGCAAACAACCTCATTTTCACGTCTGCATAGCCCACCTCCTCTAGGTCGACGAAATCATTGAACCAATTTAGATGATTTTGGGATGAAACATTCCCTTCAACATCGTAGAGCTTAATCCTTTAGCTGTAATTCTAGGGAAAATCATGCAGATGGGCAGGCAAAATGAGGGGGGTGAATCTGGCGGCCATGGATCTAGGAGGGTTGGGGATTTGGGGAATATTATTAGATAGCAGGGCTTGGAATCTCTTCTGGTTGAAAACTATCTCGTCCAAGTTGGTTTCCAACTTAGACCTGAACAAGGTTTTCTCAAATAATGCGTCAAAATAAAGGTCATCAATGCTTTGTGCATCATATTTGGGTAAGGATAGGCTTCTATCTAGATAATAGAATGGATCTGTTGCTTGCTCTCTAGTCCTACGCAGAATTTTCTCGGGGTCTTACACAGGCTCTGCAGGGTTTGGGTTAGGATTTTCTTTGGTAGAGATCGTCTTCAGAGCCAGGGTTCTTGAACTACGCTACTTGGAGCTACTGGTCTTTTTTACTAGAGTCGCTAGGGTAAAGGTTTCAACTGGTACATATGTTTTTCCCTCTGTTACCCTCAGGGGTCAAACTACAATGTTAGTCATTCTCCCAGAGAAAATCTATTCAATTTCATCCCCAACAACGACGCCAGAATATTAGCACTCTATAAATTTGTTCGGCTGACGAATAGAGGACAGAGGTAACTATTTCAACCAACTTTGAGACTTGAAACTATCCTTTCAGACCTAAAGAGGGCTCTCTCAGGAGAGTTTGTCTCGATACAGGATATGGCTTTAAACTGTTGGATAGATTTAACACTATCAGATAATGAGTTTTGGTTATATTGGCACAAAAGAGAAAGACTTTGGGCTATGGAGTCGATTTAAGAAAATGATGGAAATGAATGACTCAGTAAATGATATTTAGAGGATAAAGGCTAAGAGAGTAACAATATTTAGTGAAAAATCATTGTGTGTGGTGGGAGAAAAACACAGGAAGCAACTCGGAGCACCACTGAGGATGAATTCATAGTTAAATTTTAGAAGAAATACGTTTTTTCTAAATGGCGCAAACAAGGGGTGCTTCATAGTGAATCGATAGGCTCGAAATTTTGTTCCGATTTAGATAGAAAAATATATGAATTTACTTCCTGAAGTACATACGCAAAGAGAGGAAGACAATACATCCAACTTCTATAATTAAAATCTTTTCATCAAAGCTTCAGGACTTTTGAATTAAATTTGGATCGATCTTAAACTACATACTATAGTCACTGTCTATAGTAATTTTTCCAAACAACCTAGCTTACATCGAAAAGATCAAATATATAGGCGAGGGTGCCACTTGGGATTCCCTACTCTTCTAACTAATATCTCTAAAAACTAGGAAACTGATTGTCTGCGCTAAATGACTTTTCGCATGAAGATTTTCCAAAAATAGACAACAAATACATCTGTCTACATCATGACTATTCGTAATCCGCCATGGGGATTCGGTTATATATCAGGTATCGTCATGAGAGAGTGATGTGTCAATGGTTTCCTTCGATCATATATCTAAACATACAAGTGTTTGTCAGAATCCCACTATCTACTGTAATGTCTTTGATTTCTGTCGCATGCTCATTTGTTGGGGGAAGGTGCGCGGAAAGTGGATGTTGACTGTCATGGCCGTTATCAAAATGAAAATATGTCTTAGGGTGATGTCCCCTTCAAACTGTCAATATTTTTTTTTTTGTTTGCAGATACAAGAACGAACTCAACTAATCTTGTTTCTTTTGTTCGTTGGCGAGAGCTATGCGGGCTTTCTCCTCGACACCTTCACATTATCTGGAATTCTTTGCATACCTTTCTTCTAATAGCCTCTGTGCTTCATGAAACTGTATGATTGTATCATATGCCTCTATGAGCTATCTTTTGAGCCATGTCACATTCCCTTTGCGGCCTTGCATTGCTGACACTTCAATGGTCTTCGTCACTAGTTGTTGTCTCAACTCCCTATTTTCCTGGTAAAGTTCGACAATAGCTAGTTTTGCCTGCTTTAGCTGTTGAGATGTCTCTTGATCATTTGTACCTCTGGAATCCATCCTCCTCATTCTTCTCCCACTTTCTCAGCTTGTACCTTCAACAGGTTCCAGCTGAACAACATGCATAAGTAATTTTTCAGCAACCAATATTGCACGCGGCTAGCCTTGGATTCTGGTATCCCCAAATTCCTTATTCTTCTTTGGCCTTCCCCTTCTCTGAGGTATCCACTATTGGGGAGATAGATATTCTAATATCTTTCCTTCCTACATAGGTCCTTCCACTCTAGGTTCCGTGTGGTGTGATATCATCGTTTCCGTTGGTAAAGGAAAAACTCCCTTTGTATCCTTGGGGATGGTTGTTGTGAGTGAGAACGAATCCTAGTCACTTTAGGGCTTGGGATTGGTGATTCTTCCACTTTGCATGACCTTCCTTATGTTTTGAGAGGTCTCCATGGTGTGACCTCTATTTATCTTGTGCATGGTGGATCTAGCGAATGCCCAAGACAAAGAATTCGATCAACCTGGGCTTGCGAGAAAATTTACAGATAGAGCATGAACCCGATTTCACAAATAAAATGGGTGCATAACATCTGGAATCTATAACAGATTGGGAGGAAGGAGGAATCATGCCAAAGAACACTGAATTCATGGTGACTGGATGTTTCGAATCAAACTACATATTTTCCATAACACATCCCCTCATGTAAATTACAGGCGATAAGAGCTGTAGGGAATACATGATATGAACGTCGTAATTTTTCATTCTCTTGACCTTCATGAAGAGCTGATAATAGTTACTGCACTTGCTGACACAACTTCCATAAACTACTTGACTCGATCTGAGGAATGTAGAGACTACCTTTTAATAGGACCCGACTCTATGGGAATAACATACCCGTACCATTTACGCATGATTCGACTTTGACATCCCTTCCCATTTCCAAGGGCCAACTGACCACTTGTTGAATTTTACCCCTTCATTGTTACGTACTTGAATTCACATGTTTTGACACATGGGCCATAACTCAACTAAAACCGACTCTAATCGAAATGAAAATGGTGGCGCTAACAGGATGGATGATGCACTATCTCTCTTGGATGTTTGTTTCTTTCTTTATGGTGGAATTTTGTTGGCGAGTTAGGGTTTCATCTTGTTAATGCTTGAACTAGGTAAGTATTTCAAGTTTATTTCTCTCTTTTCTTGGTTTTAAGGTTAATGCGATGATTTCTTGGGGAGTATGAGGGAATCCAACCCCATTCAAATCCATTGTAATTGCTCGAAATAATTTTGGTGCAAAGGATACTCGGAGGACTAAAAGGGCTTACACCCTCCTAGGTTTTCCTTGTTGGTTGGGGTTTGCCTTAGGGAGTAAAAGGGATTATTGTTGGGTTGTTATATTCTTTGTAGTGAAAGTATAGTCAAGGTGAATTGACTGACAGTCGAAGTTCAAGGTGGATAGATAAAATTCAAGGTCTAGGTGGATCGACAACAAGTCGAATGTCGAGGGAGTCGACCGAGTAAAGTCAAAGTCAAAGATAATGACGAAAAGTCAACCAACAAGAGTTCGAAGTGCGGGTGTGAGATGAACCACTAGAGACCAAATGAAGGCCGACTGGTAGTCTATTAGTAATCTGACTTGGAGTCGACTGTAACAAAATTCCACGATTTACGGGATTTGTAGCCAATGATATGCATGGATCTATAACCATTTTTGGGTGCCAATATTTAGGGTTTTCCTATTGTAAATCTTATAAAGAGGAGTGATGTAAGGCTATAAAGGATAATGAAAAATATGTTAATGCATATGTAATTGTAGGTTGTTGGTCATACAGATGTAAGCCATATTAGTTACAAGGTTGTTCTTGCACATGAAAGAGGGTATGATGTTGATTATCTCTTAGGTGTGGACCAAGGTTATACATGTAACCTTTTATTCATATTGATTAAAACAACAAGAGAGAAGAATGCTCAAAGGAATGCTAGTTTTACTGGTTAAGGGTTTCCAAGGTAAAATATTGGTGTACTTTGCGATTTCTTGCATCATTTGCATTCTTGATTGCGTGTGTCATTTCCTGACATGTGGTATCAGAGCTTAGGTCTTCCTTGACAAGTGAGTTATCAGAGTGGTGTTATGCTTTGGAGGGTATATCAGATCTTAATTTACCAATCTTGAATCTGAGAACTAAACCCTAGGTACAGTAGAGTCGTAAGTCATAAATTGTGTTAAAGATCATGGTAAAGAATACCGAGTAGTTCCAGAATAGAGATAGAAAAATTCAATGGCTAGAATTTTGAGCTTTGGAAGCTTAAAACATAAGATATTCTTTTAGATTGAGAACAATGGAAAATAATCTATCCAAGTACCTAGTCGACAGGCATGTCGACAGAAGAATGGGAGAAAATTGAAAGAAGAGCAAGAAGTACGATCCATATTTGTCTTGCAGATTCGATGCTGCTAAATCTCTCAGGTGAAGATTCGACCAAGAAACTGTGGGACAAGATGGGAATCTTATACTAGTCAAAATCCATGGTAAATAAGTCGTTTCTGAGAAAGAAACTGTATATTATAAGGATTAGCAATGGTAGTTTGGTGACTGATCATTTAAATGCATTTAATATCATGTTAAGACAATTACCATCTGTGGATATTAAGATCATTGATGAGGAGAAATGTATCAACCTATTATGATATTTTCCAGATTCCTTGGATAGCTTAGTCATGGCTATTGGGAGTACTACAAACACACTAGTGCTAGAGGATGTGGTTGCTTCTCTGATTTCAGAAGAAATGAGAAGGAAGAACATGGAATTATCGACCAAGGATTCTCTAGTAGTGATAGGTCAACCAACAAATAGAGATAAAGGAAGATTCTATCATAAAAGTTTCAAGTAGAAGGGTAGATATAAATCCCCGGTTCAATTGACGTGGAGATGATGGAAATGCAGTAAAGCTGAGAATTATAAAAAATACTGTAAGTCAAAATACTGTAAGTCGAAGGTGACATAAGTCATTGCTGGATTTGATGAGAAGCAGTTGACTGAGAGAAAGACGACCCCAGACAAGGGAGGTGATGTGTACCTGGATTCGACTAGTACATAGTCAGATCAAGATGTTTGGTTGATCAAATCAAGATCATCCTATCACATGAACCACATAAAGAATGGTTTTGTGAGTATGAATGATATGATGGGGGTGATGTGTTATTGGGGGATGACTCAAAAACTAGAATTTTCAGACGAAGAAGAGTTCGATTAATACTGCAGGATGGGAGGAAAAGAACCTTTCCAAGTGTGATACACATTTCTGGTTCAGCAAGAAACCTGATATCTGCCAGCAATATGAGTGATGCAGGTGTGCATAATATCTTTTAGAAGGATTCATCCAATATGGTTATAGGTGCGATGGTATTAATGAAAGGAGTTCGTATTGGTACCCTATACAAGTTGTTAGGGAATGTCAATTTGACTAGATGCAACAACATCATTGCTCCTGAAATCGACTTGACTATGACTCGACTCGAGTTGACGTCGACTCAACACAACTCGATGTTGACTCAAATCGACTCGACTCAAGCTAAGTCAGTTCAAACCAAACCAAAAAGGCATGATAAAATCAACCTAACCAAGTTGTGGCACGAGAGGATGGGACACGTTGGAGAAAAAGGACTATGATATATGCAAAGCAAAGATATGATCGAAGGGTTTCCTAAATGTGGCTTAGAGGTCAAATTTTGTGAACATTGCATAAATGGAAAACAAAGTTGGGTAAGGTTCCCATATGGAGCGAAAAGGGCAAATGGGATTCTAGAATTGGTTCATAGTGATGTGCTTGGCCCAGTTACAGTGCCTTCACTTGGTGGATCCCTGTATTATTTCTCATTCATAGATGATTTTTCCAGGAAGACATGGATATATTTCTTGAGGAACAAATCAGAGGCTTTCGATAGATTTAAGGAGTTTAAATCTCTTGTATAAAAACAAATAGGGAAGAGGATTAAAGTGATGAGGACTGACAACGATGGTGAATTATGTGGAAAATAATTTGATTAGTTCTGTAAGCAATGTGGCATAGCATGCCAAAATACCACATCATATACCCCACAACAAAATGGATTTTTCGAGAGAATGAACATAACATTGATGGAAGACGAAAGGAGCATGCTCAATGGTGCTCGGCTTGCACAAGAATTATGGGAGGAGGAAATCGACATTGCAAGAGATTTGGTGAATATGCCTCCTTTGTTGATGCTAGTCAACATGATTACACATGAGGTATGGTTTGGTAAAAATCCTTCGGTTGCACATATCAAAGTATTTGGATATGATGCATTTTTTCATGTTCCCAAGGAAAAGAGGAGCAAGCTGGAAGGCATTCAAATGTATTTTCATTGGACATAAATAAGGAATGAAAGCATATAAGTTATGGGATTATTCATCAAGGAGAAAAAATTATAGTCGAGATGTGGCCTTTAGAAAAGTCGGAGGTAAGTCTGAGCCTGAAGAAGTTGTTCAGACCAAAAATAATCCTGAGACAGTGCAGTTTGAACTGAGGAATGAAGAAGATGATTCAAATGAGTCGACTAAATATGAGGAATAGGTGGAACAACTAAATCCGGTGGTAAGGAGGTTAGAAAGAATAAAAAAACCATTCGAAAGGTATATTCTACCTGAATTCCGTTTTGCATTTGTGCTAACTTCCATCAACGATGAGCCCAAGTCGGTCAGTGAGGCAATCGACTTAGCAAAGGGTAAGCTATGGAAGGATGTCATGGTTGAAGAAATGGAATCCTTGTATAAGAATGAGACATGGGATTTAGTCAAGTTACCTAGTGTAAGAAATCTAGTTGGTAGCAAGTGGGTATTCAAGAAGAAGATGAATGCCACAGGACAAGTTGAGAAGTTCAAAGCTCGACTAGTAGTGAAAGGTTATTCCCAAGTCGAGGGAGTCGACTTCAGTGAGATTTTTTCCTCTGTTGAAAAACTAACTTCTGTTAGAGTACTAATGTCCTTGGCTGCAACATTCGATTTGGAAATAGAATAGATGGATGTGAAGACAACGTTTCTACATGGGGACCTGGAAGAAGAAATCTACATGAAAAAACCTGAAGGATTTGTAGTAAAGGGAAATCAAGAGTTGTTGTGAAAACATAAAAGATCCCTTTATGGTCTAAATCAATCTCCAAGGTTGTGGTACTAGAAGTTTGACACATACATCCTTCATTTGGGATTTGTGAGGAGCAAAGCTGATCACTTCATATATTCCAAGGAAGAAGGTGGGCATTTCATATATGTATCTTTGTATGTCGATGACATGTTGATGATTGGAAACAACATGGATGCAATAAAGGAGGTGAAGAAGCAACTATATTCTAAGTTCAACATGAAATATATCGATGCAATTGAATTCATTCCGGGAATGGAGATTAAGAGAGATCGAGTCGCTAGAAATCTCTGCTTCAATTATATCAAGTATATTGAAACAATTTTGAAACGATTCAACATGCAGGATTGTAAACCAGTGAAGGTGCCAATTCCCGTGGGAGAAAAGATTTTTTTTTAACAGTTTCTAGAGACACAGGAATAAATAGAGGACATGGAATGCATTCCCTATGCAAGTGTTGCTGGTAGTCTAATGTATGCGATGGTCTGCACTCGACAATATATTTCCCATGCAATGGGAGTGTTGAGGAGGTACACGTCAACACCTGAAAAGGAGCACTAGACAACTATCAAGAGAGTATTTAGGTATTTGTGTGGCACGAAGGACTATGCTATATACTACCAAGGAAGACCTGGAGGTGACAGTGGTAAATTAAATGTACATGTATTTTTCGATGCCAATTGGGCTGAAGATCTGGATCGTCGAAGGTCGACCAATAGATATGTCTAACATTTCTAGTAATTTATTTTCATTTTGGCTTATGTAAGTTACCCAAGTGAATTGTTTTGGTGAGGAAAAATTCAGATTTTCTGAGATCTTCTTTATGTGATTGAAATAAATGTACTTTTAAATATATTAAAATTTAAAATGTATAATATCAAGGTATGGGTTATATTGACTAATGCTTGCATTTGGAAAAAGAACAATTGATTTGGTTAAAACATTACAATACATTGGTTTCTTTACAATGGATAAAAGTGATCCAGGTGGATATTGGTGGCCACCCATCTATTCCACTTGGACCCCCACCATTGCTTCTTTCAGTTTTTCAGTTTTCACACAGTATTGATCCAGGTGGATATTGGTGGCCACCCACCTTTTCCAAATGGCTCAAAACGACTTTCTGGCAATTTTGGCAATTTACTATTTTTAGCAGGTTTTAACTTCCGGGGCCATTTTGAGGGTCCAAATGAATGTTTTTCAATATTTAGGCTCTCAATGATATCCAAAGGAAATATTGAGCCCCCAAAATGAATCTCCTCGATGATACC
>JASDQU010261918.1:0-10361 GCA_032191745.1 Picea mariana
AGGAGGTGTTTCAAAGGTTTTTGATGTCTTTAACAAAGGCAGAAAAGCAGGACACCTTGCCACATCAGCCAGCTCGACTTGGTCTCCATGGGATAAGGATCTTTTAGCTTTGGAAGGCTGCTCTACACTGCACCAACAGTCAACAAAGGAAAATCAGGGATTGACCTCCTTTTGAGGAAGTATCCCACTTATTTTGCAACATATTTTTACTTACTATTTTTAGTTGATTTGATCCATGTTTTGAGGATCTGAAAACTATTTGTAAAGGCTATAAAGCCTAGGAACTCAGTTTGATAAAGGGTTCGATTCTGGATACAGTAATGCTCTTTGTACTCAGACTTTTCATTTGCTAATATAGATCACAGGTTTCTTTCCATTTTGGTGGCAGTTTTTTCATATTTCTTCTTCACTGTTATATTGTTGTCAAACCTTGAATAGTTGTTATCCTATTGTTTGGTTCATGACATTATAATCAGTTCCTTTAGTTGTTTATTAGACCCTGCTTTGCACTGGTTTATAAACAATCTTTTCTTCATCCACTGAAAGCTATTTTATTGTTTAATCAATCTTGGAGAGCACTGTCTATTTGTTTATCATTTGATGTCCGAATGCCATAAGTTGAATTGAGTTATCCCATTGATCCACCTTTACAAAATATAAAAACATTCATTTCTTAAGTTACCAAGCACCTTTGGTCTGCAACCACAAAGGGTTTCTTGGAGTGATAACAGTAAGTATTATTACTCCTCCTATTGTTTTAGCAGTATTGAGTAACCAGAGTAACCAAAGTAATCAAAGCACTCAGAGCACTGTTACAAGCAGTTTAGTACATAATCAGTCAAGAAACCTAGGAAGATCCATGGTAGAGGAGATGAGGTTACCCATTTTCAAAGGAGATGGATCTGAAGATCCTAAACAACATTGGTTCCTATGTGAAGTTGTATGGAGCATTAAGCAATTCATCGACGAAGCTGTTAAGAGAGCTCAGTTTAGAACTACCTTGAGGGATCATGCATTGAGCTGGTATATGAAGTTCGTTTCAGGATCTGTACAACCTAAACCATTGAATGACATTAAGACTGTGTTGAGTGCAGAGTTCAAGAATCCTAAGTCAGAGTCACAATGCATTACATAGTTGAAGGAAATCAAGCAGAGGGTGACTAAACCTGTTTGGGAGTTTGATCAGAGGTTTATGACCCTGGCATGCCATTTAAGTTTTCATATTCCATATGAACATCATAAGGAATGGTTCATCACTGCCCTCTTGCCACACATAAAAGTTCCTCTGATGCAACAAAAGGTCTCTTCGCATGATGAAACATTATAGAACGCCATGAAACTAGAAGCATCCCCTGTAGGAGAATCCAGTCCAGGTATGAGTCAGATTTTGAATCAATTAACTAGTTTGTCTTTACAAGTTGAAGATATGAAGAAGGACAAGGGAAAAGAGAAAAGAGAAGATATATGGTGTATCGTATGTAAAGCAGAGGGCCATGACAAAGAGAATTGTCCTTTATTTAATGAATACTTGGCCTTTGGGGCCCCTAACCCCTTGAAGTAGGCTACTTTACCATGGTGTGAGATATGTAAAAATAGACACCGCCCTGGTGAATGTTATTATATGCATAAATATGTCCAAACACCCAAAATATTTATTGCACATTCTGTAAATATGTGGGGCACAATGAGAAGGACTCTAAGGCTTATGACCTCATGCATGAAAGATCAAGGGATACATATAGAATTCAAGGAGAATTTCAGTCATAAGGAAATGTTGTGCAGTTCAATTCCCCAGGAATATGAAACTTCAACCCTCACGGTGGATTCAGAGGAAGAGGACGAGGAGGATGCATGGGTCGAGGTCAGGTTATTTTCTATAACTGCGCACAACCAGGTCATTTGGCAAGATATTTCCAGAACCCTTGTACTACTTGCAACTATTGTAATTCATTTTACCATGTCATTGAAGACTGTCCCATACTGTTAGCAAAACTTCAGGAAAGATGAGGTGGAAACCAACAAGTCCAACTAATATCCCTGGAACCTCGCGGTGAGGACCCCACAGTCATTGTTATTACTAGAGGAGGCACTGCCACAGGAGAAGATAGGGAGACTCCTGGAAAGACTACAGATGGATCATGGATCAAAAGAGCTTCAGAGGAGGCATCATTGTTTGACCCAAGGAAAGAAAAACATACTTTTGAAGAAGCACAGAGAGAATTTGTAGGATAACATGCTTCTTCATCTAGGGCACAACCATAAGTAAGGGAATGTGAAATGCCTCCAACATTTGATCAGTCTTCCCTAGCTAGACAAGGAAAAGAGGTAAGCAAGCTTATGGACTTCTTGTATACTTGTATCAATTTTATTAAAGATGAAAAAGATGTGCAGGAACTACAACACCTATAAATACAATATGAAATTGGAAAAATAGATCCTCTGCTAAGAAGAGTTGTGAATCAAGTATCTAGAAAAAGGACAACAAGCAAGGAACTGCACCTTAGTGCTCAGATTGGAGACTACAACGTGGACTATGTGGTCCTCGACTTGGCATCATATGTAAATGTTATGACGAAGAAGACTTGGGCATTGATGGGAAAACCTAAATTGATTTACTCTCCTATTAGGCTCTAGATGGCTAATCAACAGGGAGTGAGCCCCTTTGGAAGACCAAAGCATGTCCTTGTGGACATCGACAAAGTAAGGACATTTGCAGATTTCGAAGTGATCGAGATTGTTGATGATAGTTGTCCCTATAATGAGTTGTTAGGAATTGATTGGGCTTTCAACAATCTGACTGTTGTTGACCTAAAAAAGAGAAGAATGACATTCAAAGGTAATGGCCTTAAGGTCATTGCACCTCTTGATCCCGATGAAGGATACATATACACAGAACCTATAAGAGAAGAAGACCACGCCTATGAACTAGAGAACATCTATAAACTGACAGTAGGACAACAAGATTATATTAACCCTACATCAGATGGAAATATAAGTTGGAAAAGTGAGAGTGCATGCTCGTCAAATTCAGAAGAAGCATTGGAATACTAGTAGAACATAATGTATAAAGTCTCTACGTGGAGGTGTGCCAGATTGACCAAGACAGTTCGTTGGATTGGCACATAAGTAAGTAATCTTCCCACATTTGATGGCTTGAATCATTTAGAGACATTTCTAGCTGAATTTGAGAGAATTGTACCAATACAATAGAGGATTTTGGCATTGGATGAATCCTTGAAATCAACACCAACTAGATGGTGGGGATCTCACAAGAGGAACATCGCATAATGGGTACAATGTCACACCTTATTGACAGTGTGCTTTTTAGACCAAGCTGAAGGTTGTGAAGTTCGATACGCAGGTCAGAGTTGTCCTAAGGACCACATGTGAAGTTGCGAGGAAGCATGGAACAGAATTCATAAAGCACAGTGGGTACATAAGTTCATTAACACCTTAGATACTACGCCTATCAACTGATATCTTCATGCAGAAATATGCTTAGTCACTACAGATTGGTATGGTATGACCCATAACTTTATAGCTACATTTTTATTTGAAGTTCAGTACCCTACAATAGATCAGGATTTACAAATTGTAAGACAAAAGGTCTTTGAGGAGGCACCTAACCTCCCTCTTGACCAAGAAGAAAATGAATGGAATGCACCTCTTCATCGGTTATAGGGTTGCTATAATATTAATTCTAATGAGGATGACGACTCTAGGGATGTAAACATTTCATAAATTGAAGGTTAGAGAGACATAGAAGGGTCAGGGATTGAATTACCTTTTGTTGGGTAGCCTATTAAAATTAAGAAGGTTAATATTGAAACAGAGAAAGCACCTAAGTTGGAAAATGTTGGAGACTATTGGGATGATGCTACTATTAGTAAGATTACAGAACTATTGCATGAGTATCAAGACTTGTTTCCAACCAAGTTCACAGACATGAAGGGAATTAAAGGACCCATGGGAGAAATGAAGACCCCTTTGAGACCAGATGCAAGACCCATCAAGCAGAGAACTTACAGACTTAATCCCAAGTACAAGCATAAAGTTAATATTGAATTAGATAGAATGTTGGAAGCAGGAATCATAGAACCAGTTGAAGAATCTGAATGGATCATCCCTATGGTGGTCCAAGATAACAAGTCAGGAGAAATCATAATCTGTGTGGATCTAAGGAAATTGAATGATGCATGCTTACATGACCCATTCCCTACACCTTTTACTAATGAAGTTCTAGATAATGTAGGAGGACATGAAGTTTATTCATTCACAGATGGATTTTCATGCTATCACCATATCATAATTGCTAAGGAGGAAATACATAAGACTACATTTGCAATAGAATGGGGTTCTTTTTAGTACACTGTGATTCCGTTTGGATTGAAGAATGCACCAACCATCTTTTCTAGGGTGGTGGTTGAAGCATTTAAGGAATTTTTAAACAAGTTTTTGGAAGCATACTTTGATGATTGGACCGTTTTTAGCCTACTCAAATATCATATTAAATGTTTGAGATTAATGTTAGATAAGTGTAGGCAATGTCAGATTTCCCTAAATATGAAGAAGGGTATTTTCTTTTCACCTTTTGGAGTGTTGTCAGGACACATTGTGTGTAAGCAGGGGTTGTTGGTAGATCCTTCCAAGATTGCTATCATTGTTGATCTACCTCCTCCTACTTCAATTAGACAATTGTGCACTGCATTAGGACACACTGGATACTACATAAAGTTTATTAAGGGTTATGCACAGATAACAACACACATGGAGAATCTATTAAATAAGGATAGTAAGTTTCAATGGACAAAAGAATGCCAATAGAGATTCAACACATTAAAGCAGAAAATGGTCACTACGCCTATCTTGATTTTTCCAGATTGGAGTAAGGAGTTCAATGTTCATGTCGATGCTTCATCCATTGCATTAGGATCAGTCTTAGCACAACCAGGAGTAGGAGATATTGACCACCCCATAGCCTTTTCTAGCAGAAAGTTTTCTACATTTGAAAGGAATTATACTACCACTGAACAAGAAGGCTTAGCTATGGTATATGCGCTACAGAAGTTTAGACACTACTTGTTGGGAGGACATTTTAAAATGTTTACTGATCATTCTACATTGAAGTACTTAGTCAACAAGCCAGTGTTGGGGGGAAGAATATGCAGATGGCTACTATTATTCCAGGAGTATGACTTTGAAATTATGATCAATCCACAGAGAGTGAATAAGGGACCTGACTTCTTATCTAGGTTAGAACATGGAGAGGAACCTACCAGTCTGAAGGATACACTACTAGATGCACATCTGTTGGCCATCATAAAATTTGATGATCACTTCATTGAGATAGTCCAGTTCCTATCCACGAGAATGGAACCTCATGAGTATACAGTTATCCAGAAGAAACAGTTGGTAGTCTGCGTTGCATATTTTCAACCTATAGCTGGACAATTATATAAGATGGGACTAGATGAGATCTTGAGGAGATGCGTTATGGAGGCAGAAAGACCATTGATTCTTGTAGAAGCACATGAAGGCATCACAAGAGGACATTATGCAAGGAAAGAAACAACATATAAGGTTCTCAGAGCTGGCCTCTGGTCGCCTACTTTACATAAGGATGCTAAGGAATAATACAGATCCTGCGATGTATGCCAAAGGATCGGGAAGCCTTCTAGAAGGAATGAGATGACTTTAGCACCTCTACTAACTTTACAAGTATTTGAGAAATGGGCTATTGACTTTATGGGACTGATCAACCCACTAGGAAAGCGCATAGGAGCTCGATACATTATCACTACTACAGAGAATTTGACCATATGGGAAGAAGCAAGAGCACTTAAGGATTATAATGCAACTACGACTGTGTGGTTCATCTTTGAGGATATCATAACCAGATTTGGATGCACGAAGATCCTTATGAGTAATCAAGGCACACACTTCATCAACAAAACTATTGAAGCCTTGACTCAGTAGTTCGAAGTTCACCATCAAAAGAGCACTCCATACCACCCACAGGCAAATGGTACAGTCGAAGCTTTCAATAAGATCTTGGAGATAGCGTTGACTAAGATTTTCAGTGTTAACAAAGATTATTGGGATTTAATAATTCCAGCAGTATTATGGGTTTATAGAACTGCTTGCAAAAAGTTAACCATGTAGACCCCCTTTAAGTTAGTTTATGGCCTGGAAGCAGTGGTACCTATGGAATATTTGGTTCCTAGTTTGAGAATTGCAGCATTTATAGGTATGGATGACACTGGCGTTGTTCAATACAGGCTCGCACAGTTGATAAAATTAGAGGAAGACAAGTTCATTGCAGGATTTCATCAGGAGGTACAAAAAGATCGCGAAAAGGCTTACCATGAAAGACATGTCAAGAGGAAAGCATTTAAACAAGGAGATTTGGTACTTTAATATGACAACAAGTTCATGAAACATCCAAGAAAGTTCAGAACACATTGGATCGGACCATTCAAAGTTTTCTATGTTACAGAAGGTGGAGCTGCGCAGTTGAAGACTCTTAACAGAGAATGAAATGATGGTTTAGTAAATGGGAGTTGATTGAAGCTCTATTTTGACAACTAGATGCCTCACAACTCTCACTAAAAGCAAAGGAAGAAGGGTCCAGGTACCAAGTGCAGTTTAAATTGAGTACCAGACACAGAAAAGACTGTCTGCACATGATAGGGAGGGACAGAGAAGAAATCACAGGTTGCTTTGTGCAGTCTGCGATCGAAGTAATACAAAAGGCTCAATCTTGCAGTGACTTGGGATGAGTCACAGGTGAGTGATGAGAGCCTGTTGGCCCTTGGTTATGTATTAAGGAAGAAAGCGAAGATTAAGGAAGAAAGACAAAGTACGAAGTGCGCGAAAGGCACACAAACCGAGGAAGGGTCGAATTGGTTAAAGAAGCAGAAAAGAAGGAGCAAAGTAAAGGAAAACAATCCGTTGAAAGAGAAGATCAAGGAAGACAAAGAAACAAAGAAGATAGATCGTGGACAACTCAACAAGTGGAAGAAGATACTAAGGGGTGTTTTGGAACACCTCACAGAGAAGAAGGAAGAATAGGTTGGCGAAGCCCTTAAAATACAGGTTATGTGGACCTAGGGTTTTGACACCTAGGCTTCGGTCTAGGGTTGTCTAAGAGTCATGAAATGTATAAATAAATGTCTAGAAGAGTTGAGAGGGTTGGTTGTTGTTGGTGAGAGCAATATTGAGAGATAGAAGTGTTTTGGGTTGTAAGGCATTCTTGTATTCTGGATCTTTAGCTGGGTGCGAAGATCAACCCTGCAGCTAGGTGCGCAGGGAGGGGAGAAAGAGAGGATCTGCAGCTAAGTGAATAGATAGAACTATATGTTTTCATCTATTGTATCAAGAAACACAGTTCTGTGGACGTAGCCCTAGGAATAGGGTGAACCACATAAATCTTATTGCTCCTTGTGGTTGATATTGTGTTATTTTTTATCTGTTATACTATTAATGCATGGTTGTTTTCCCCATTAAAGATAGGAGGCATAAACTAACTTCACGAAGTAAGCATAATACTGTTAATCATATCTAGATTATCTTGTGTTGTTGCTTTGGAATCATCTTGCACTTCCCCTGGTTGTAGACACTTGTGTCTTGCAACTCCCCTATCGCTACTTTAGGTGAGACTTCATCTGTTGCGCAGGTGTTGCCGAAAGGGCCAATAGTTAAGTTTTGTTGGTACGTTGTTATAGTTGAACCCTGGGTCTGCCCCTGTGCCAACAAAGAGTATGCAAAATTTTGTCGTGATGGTTGGAAGACGGTCATTCAGAATGATGACCCGAACAACAGATTGGTATGTGTTCTAGTTAGTAAATATTTTACGCATTTTATGATAGTTTACTTCTAATTCTAGATTTAGATACATATCATTGTATCTATAGAAATAATTGAATTGTTATTGTCATTTACTGCAGTTTGGAGATATGTCAAATGAATCTCCAGTAAATAGGGGACTTGATTCCACAAGTTTAAATTTGGATGGGTTGAATCAAGTATGTGTTTTCTAATATCCACAGATGAGCACTTTAATTGTCTAATCTCCAATCTTTTGAATAAGATCAACAACATTTATAATTTTGTATAAATGTGAACACATAAAATCCTAGATTTAGTTTTTAGTTGTGTTGTTCACAAATTTCTATTCCATCTCCTACTACTTGGGCATGCTTGTCTCAATTCTCATTGGGAGAGTTTGGAGAGGGTGAGATTTCACAAGTATCATTGCATGTGTTAAAATCATTTAAATTTAATTTTCAAATTTTTAAATTTGAAATGTGTTATATAGGGTAATGTGGACAAGAGAGTACCTGAAAGTGTGCTTGGCAGGGAGATTGGGATTGAAGAGGAAACAAAGGAAGCACCCATATCTGGGAAGGATGTGTCAATTCATGATGATTGATAAATGTATGTTCATTGCACATTAGTACGTTTTAATTTTCTTTTATGTTGGGGTTTAATATAAAAGTGTTCAAGCTTATGTTGAATAAGCTTATATTTTTTACTTTTATCAAATTTTTGTTTTCTCAAATTTTTAGTTTAGTCTTTCTTATTCAATGCTTTAATCAATTATTTTGAAATATATATAACCTCTATATAAGCTTATCGTTGTCTTAAATGGTACATTCAAACTTATTTAAGTTTAGATCATGATGAAGACTTAATTTTGAACTTTAACATTTGATTATTTGAGAAATCCCACATCAGAAAAGGGAAAATTTCTAAATTTTTTTCGATTGCATTCCTTGTCTTTTTTTCCAAGAAAGGCATAGTATGGACATTTGTGTTTTCTACATACAACGAAGTGAATTCCTTCTTGCCAGGGTATTTCCAAACTCTTAACTAAATTGATTACTAACCACAAAAACCAACATTTAAGTAGATTTACAAATAAGATATGCATATGTATATGTGAGCTAGCTCACACATATTGTATATGTGAGCTAGCTCACAGATAATTTCAAAGAGCATTTAATTATATGTAATATGAATACATCCCAAAGATGAAAGATTTAAATGGTTTTTGAAGAATGACTTAATATATGTGCATATTTAGTCCCCGAGGTGTAGGACAGTCGGTGACAGAGTGTGTTGTTAAGCCACTCCGTGATGTTAAAGTCACCGGTTCGAAACCTGCGGGGACAAAAAATCCAACCATGTTAAGGGTTGGTGTGGCTCAGGCTGGGTGCGATCCCCGGGTGATTTTGACGGCTTAGATGCCCCTGAGTCGCGGTTTCTTAAGCCACAGGTTAATCGCAGGTCCTGCACAAATTAACAAACAAACAAAAAAATATATGTGCATATTTGTGTTTTCTTGATGTACATGAAATATTATATGAAAACATCTATTCCACTGCAGAAAGAGGAGATAAATATTTTCCGGAAGAATGGTTTTTAAAATGGAGGATATAAGTAATTTCTTGGAAGAATGACTTAATATGGAGATTTATGAGTCCTTTAATTTGAAAGGGCATTATGGAATTTGATTATATGACCACTGCAGAAGATGAGAGAAGTATTTTACTGCTGATGAGATTAGTATTTTACTGTTGAGTAAAGAAGATCAAATAAGATCACCTGAGATGAGAATTTCACCTGAAGGATTTGAGACTTTATCCACAAGGAGATAAGTATTTCATTGGAAGAATGAATTAATATGGAGATTTGTGAACTTTCTTCATACACAATTTTGTATTTATTTTCAGATTATTATCTAACTCTGAACAATTTGTTTTTTACCAAGAACACAATTTTTCTCATTAATTTTTTTTAAGATTTTAGATAAGATTTTACAAATTGTTTAAATCATGTATGCTTAATGTGGAGAGTAACTATTTGGAAGTTTTTGAACTTTGTGAGGGAAAATCTTAAATTTTTTTAACTGTAGTTTGGTATGTTATTATTTCTTATTGTTTATTGTTTATTTAGTTAAAGTATATATGCTAATATGTGTTATTTGTTTTTATTATTATTGTTTTTTATTGTTACAGTCTAAATTATATTTGGTGGAAATGAGTATGTTGGAGGATGTGACTTAACTCTTTTGATATGTATGTCAATTTTGCTTTGATCACAACTTGTTTTATTTATCTAAATCTAAAATGGTACATGTGTACATTTTATTTTAAATCTGTACATAAATTTTATTGTAAAATATATATATTCAGGTTTAAATTGCAGGTATGAAGTGATCTATCTTAAAGAGATGAATTAGAGTACATAATTTTGGATTTAAATGTCTTAGTTTTTGTTATCATCCTAAAATGGATGTGGAACCTATGTATTTGACAGTGTAACTATTCAAACTTTGATTTTATATATATATATATATA
>JASDQU010261919.1:0-10605 GCA_032191745.1 Picea mariana
AAGTAACATTGTACTTCTCATGAGTGGGAAGGAACTTCTTACAGAGGTTAAGAAGAAGGAGGAACCACAATTCATTGTGGTCAGGAAGCCAAAGATTGTTTTAACTAGCACAAGGGTAAATGATTTACCAGAAGAGGTTCAGGAACTGCTGGAAGAGTTCGTTGACATAGTAGTGGATGAACTACCTCGTTCATTGCCACCGATTAGAAGTGTGAGTGATCACATTGATCTCATACTAGGAGCTAGTTTTCCAAACAAAGCAGCATACAGATTGACACCGCATGAGAATGAAGAGGTTAAGAGACAGGTCCAATATTTGTTGGACAAAGGGTTGGTCAGAGAAAGCTTGAGTCTATGTGTTGTTTCGACAGTACTCAGTCCGAAGAAAGACGGAGGCTGCAGGATGTGTACTGACTCGAGGGCGATCAACAAAATAACTATCAGGTACAGATTTCCATTGCCAAGGATGGATGATCTGATGGATTGTTTGAGTGGGGCTAAATTTTTTTCAAAGATTGATTTGAAGAGTGGTTATCATCAGATTCGCAAGAGAGAGGGTGACGAATGGAAAACAGCCTTCAAGACTAATGAAGGGTTGTATGAATGGCTTGTTATGTCGTTTGGCTTAACAAACGCGCCAAGCACTTTTATGCAATTGATGAATGAAGTCCTCAAGGATTTCATCGGAAAATTTGTTATCGTATATCTTGATGATATATTGATTTTCATCAGAACAGAGGCAAAACATCTGAAACATTTAGCTACGGTGATGAAGAGGCTACAACAGGAGAAGATATTGATAAATATGAAGAAGTCCTCATTCATGAAGATGAAACTCATCTATTTGGAATTCGTTATTTCTGCAGATAAGTTGAGGATGGATCCAGATAAGGTGGAGGTAATCAAGAATTGGCCATCACCAAAGAGTATCTTTGAAATTCGAAGTTTTCATGGATTGGCTAGTTTCTACCGAAAATTCATTAGGAATTTCAGTGGAATTAGTGCACCAATGATGGACACAGTGAAGAAAGACATAAGTCTTTTCACTGGATAGAAGAAGCCGAAAAGAGTTTTAAATTGTTGAAGAGGAAGATCACAGAACAACCAATTTTGGTGTTGCCTGATTTCCAGAAGACATTTCAAGTGAAATGCAATGCAAGTGGATTTGCAATAGGGGCAGTCTTAAGTCAGGAAGACAGGCCGATAGCATACTTCAGCAAGAAGCTGAATGAAGCAAGGATGAAATACTCCACGTATGACAAGGAGTTTTATTCTATCATTCAGGCATTGAAGAAATGGAGGCATTATTTAATCCCCAAAGATTTTTTATTATATAGTGACAATCATGCATTGCAATTTGTGACTCAACAGAAAAAGTTGAATCAGAGACATGTTAAGTGGGTTGAATATATGAAAATTTTCACTTTTGTGATTAAACATATTTTTGGTACTGCTAACAAAGTTGTTGATGCTTTGAGCAGGAAGTGTTTGTTATTGCAGGAGTTCAAAGTCAAAACGTTGGGTTTTGATGATCTCAGGGACATGTACAGAGATGATCCAGATTTTAAAGAGGCGTATGAAGTAGCCGAGAATCCAATTCTCAGGGATAGAAGCCAATGGGCAGAATACATGATCCAGGAAGGATTATTGTTTAAATGTAATCAGCTTTGTATTCCAAAATGCTCCATGAGGGAGACTTTGGTGAAGGAGAAACATAGTGGAGGATTGGCCGGACATTTCGGTCATGACAAGACGTTCGCAAAGTTGAATGAATCATATTTTTGGCCAGGAATGCGAGCAGACGTCAAAAGATTTGTGGACAAATGTAGAATTTTTCAGCATTCCAAGGGAAGGAGGCAGAATGCAGGATTTTATCAACCATTGCCCATACCTGAGAGGTCGTGGGATGTAGTCAGCATGGACTTCATATTGGGGTTGCCAAGAACACAAAGAGGGTTCGACTCAATTTTTGTGGTAGTGGATAGATTTTCCAAAATGGCACATTTCATACCATGTCAGAAAACCAGTGATGCAACTCACATTGTGAATCTGTTTTTCAAAGAAGTCATTTGACTTCACGACTTACCAAGGAGCATAGTTTCGGATCGAGACATTAAGTTCATAGGACATTTCTGGAGGACCTTATGGAAAAAGATGGGAACAAACTTGTCATTTAGTTCATCTTATCATCCTCAGACGGATGGATAAACAGAAGCGGTGAACAAGAGTCTGGGAGACTTGTTGAGGAGCTTGGTGACAGAACACCACAGCCAGTGGGACAACATATTACCACAGGCGGAGTTTGCTTATAATGACTTAGTTAACAGAAGCACAGGGTAGAGTCCATTTAATATTGTCTATGGCATGCAACCAAGAGGAATTTCTGAGCTGAGGGATTCAAAACAGACTGCGACTAGGAGCGCTAGTGCAGAAGATTTCACAGAGGTGATGAAGGAACTTCATAGCCAAGTGAAGGAGTGATTGCAGAGTTCAAGCCAAGAATATAAATGAAGAGTAGATCAACACAGGAGACAACTTCAATTTTAAGTTGGTGATTTTATCCTTACACATCTGAGAAAGGAAAGGTTCTCGAGAGGAACATATAATAAACTAAAAATGAAGAAAATCGGGCCATGCAAGGTCTTGAAGAAATTTGGGGCAAATGCATATGAGATTGAATTACCCGATGGGATCAGAATTTCTTCGATATTTAATGTCTCATATTTGTACCCATATAAATCTGAGGAAGCGGGGGCAAGAAATGAACAACCAGAGATTCAGTGGACAAAACAAATGCCAGTTGCAGAAAAGCCACAGATGGAGCGCATACTGGACAAAAGAGTTGGTAAGAGGACCAGGAGAAAGGAATACTTTGAGTATTTGGTCAAATGGAAGGGCCATCCAGTTGAAGACGCTAGCTGCGAGAACGAAGAAGAGATCTAGAAGCATGGATAGATCATGCACGAGCTCATGGATAGGAGCCCATGAAAATTTTCAAGCGAGGGAGTATGATGCTAGAGCATCGTAGGTGCATGCAAGCAAGCCAGCAACAAGCCAGCGCGAAGATAAAAGACAGCTGGAAAAGCACCCAGCGTATTTTTTTTGAAAATGTTTTGAAACATTAATGAAGTCATTAAGTGGAGGCATACTTGTAATATTGTAAAGGACCTTGAGAGATCCGCTCTCATCCATAGTAGGTAGAAGGAATTTATAGTAGTTAATGAAAGTAAATAGAATTTAATGCTTAGATTAGACAGTTTTAGAGCGCATGAGGGAAAATGGGATATAGACACCCTCATTGTGTATTGTAACATTATTATGAGCATAGAGCATAGAAGAGAGCAAAGAGTTGTAGTTGAAAACACCCATGTACAGAGATTTGAATTAATATAAAGAGCTTCGATTCAAATTCATGGTGTCGTGTTTGTTCTCTGTGTATGCATGTTGAATGTTATGCTCATGGATGTTTACTTTCTGTTATACATTTTCTTTGTATGTTGTGTATATGATTTCATGCTTTGTGTTTGAAGTCTGAGAGAGAGTAAGGGAATGGGTTTCAAATGTTTTTCTGTATGAGTAAGAGTTTTCCTGCAAGGAGTGCAGTGGAATTCGTCCGCAAGGAGTGCATTGACAAGGTTACAGAGTTGTGTCTCTGAAGGCTTAGATAGGATAGCTTTTGTTCTCATTTCCTCAGAAGTGCAGTTATGCGTAGGAACCGTGCAAAGTGTGCGCAGGCCGAGTGAAGATTCAGGGGTTTGAAACCTGAATGACTTATTGAGAGACTGCTATTGCAGGGAGTGTGCAGAGTCGAAGACTTCAAATACTTAGAGGTATTTGGAAAGTTTTCCGCAAGGAGTGCGTGCAGGAGTTTTCTGAAAGACTCAAAGTCATGGAAAAGCTCAGAAGGGTTCGAACCTTCGAAGTCATCAAAGGGAAGCAAGAGGCTAAGTGCCTTGAAGAATCAAAAGAAAGCGCAACGAAGTTGAGTTGTAGGTGGTTAAGTTCCATGCAGAGGAACCTTTGTTAATTCACAGAAGTTCTCAGAAGAGAGAAAAGAGGGTCGGAATTCTCCGTGGAGAATTCGCGAAGTCCCATCGGCCGTCAAATATCGTGGAGGAGCAAGGAGGTTACGGTGGTCATTTTTTGAAGTACAAGCCCAGAGGAAACTAGGGCCATTGATCAAGATCAATGTGGATCGTTGGATCTACTCCTAAGAGTTCATTTCGGAAATCCATGGGTTAAAGGACTGAAGCTTCGTCATTTGGATTCGCAAAATCGCGATGTCCGAAACCCCAACAAGGTGGAAAGTTTCGTAGTGGGGGCCAGTGCTTGGACACATGCCGGGTTCCAAGCATTTCGGCGTTTCGGGGTTTTCGTGAACAGGAGAACCGAAGGCCTTGTAGCGGGACTCGCGAAATCACGAAGTGAGAAGTCCCGAAGGGCCGAAAGAATCATGTAGGACCATAGAAGTCAGCAGGGTGGACAGGTGGCATGGAATTCAATTACGTTGACCATTTTGGGCTTTCGTGAATTGAAGTCTTGAAATCTTTGCATCAATATTCGCGAGAACGCGAAAGGAAAAATCCCAACAGGGCAAAAAGCTACATTGTGGGACCGCATTGACGGCGTGTCAGAATTTAGCATTTCGGCGTTTCGGAGGATAGGAGATTGAGACTTCCATCCCAAAAGTCTCGAAGTCATGAAGCGGCGAGAAGCAAAAAGTGCTTAGGCACATCGGAAATTCGGATCTCGAAAGGTGAAGAGTTGAAGACTTGGGAGGAGAAGTCGCGAAGTCGTGAACTCTGAGGTTTCGAATCATGAGAAACATGACCACGTTGTTTGGTCAGAAGGAGGCTAGAATTGAGGCTTTGTGTTCGATCGCATGAGCTCAATTCGTAAGGACCTGTGGAGAAGCACAGTTTTGTGTGTGTTGGATTCCCCGAAGAGGAATCGAAGAGTCACTCCGACTCAAGGGCAGGAAGTAGAGCGATCCTGTAGCAGACTGCCGACCCGAGGGCCGAGTGGATCTGCGTCTGTGTCACCAGTCGATGGATGTACATTCCGTGCAATCGTCAAAAAACCAAAATGGTGACCAGCAACCAGATGGGAATAAAAGGAAAGGTCGAAATAATCGTAAGGGTGGGAAAAATGGTAACAAACCCAAGGACAAAGATAATAATGGGAAGCAGAATGATAATGCTGGAGAGGGAAAGAAAGAGAAACTTAAGGTGAAGTTTCCTTGTAAACTTTGTACCAATGACCACCTTACACATTTATGCCCCAAACTCATGGAGGCTGCGAGGCTTTTAAATATACCACTCGCTATGCTGACAAATCCATTCCCACACAACCAGCACTTAGCCTCGATCTCATCGAACATCAGAAATGCGCCCGGTGGAAGTCAAAACCCACTGTCACAATATGGCGACCATGTTTGTATCAATATGGTCAACACAAAAATTGATATAGCCACCTGCTCTCGAGATTATAGCTCTTCAAAATATACTATCAGTCTAGAAGCTCCTCCTCCCCCTCCGAAGACGAACTTATAGATTGAGAAACCAGAGCCACCACCTCGTATTCTGAAAGGAGAACTCAAGTGCTCTACTCACAACCCTAATGCTAGAGATGCCCAGAACTACTCTATCATTGAGGATCTAGGCCAAACCCCTTGTGCAATGTTGGCTTTGGAGATTCTCCAGACGTGTCCATCATAGAGGAATGCCTTGCTCTCTTCGTTAGGAGCTCTAGAACCTAGTGGCTCAAAAGTTATCAAGTTTGATGTCATGGATGTGAAGCCTTGCTTACCCTACCATGTGGCTTTCCAAATCCATGTGGAGTATTCCAAGTATACTATCAAACGAGCGGTCGTTGATGAAGGTGTTGCCACCTATGTGATGTCTCTAGTCTGTTGGAAAGCTCTCAGTTCTCTGACCCTTTCCAAGTCATCGAACATGTTGGCTACATTTGACAGTCATTCCTTCCGCCCTCATGGTATTCTTCATGCCTTTCTGGTCCAGTTAGGTGGGAAGACGGTAGAGGTGGAGGTAGAGGTAGTTGATGTGTCTCTTGATTATAACCTGTTACTAGGTCGCAATTGGACCTACGCTATGGTTGTTGTCGTATCATTTGTCTTCCGTACACATTGTTTTCCTCATCAAGGGGAGATCATGACTATCGACCAGTTGTCCTTTGCGTACTCTAGTCCTAATGCATCTTTCGGACCATCGATCCCTGTGATCGACAATTCTTATTCATCATCTGAGAATATTGGTGTCAGAATGTATTCTTCCGTTATGGGTACTTTCTACTTCTCGGCACCTAATCACCACGTTTATGCCATGTCTAGCACACCTACTTCAACAGAGAGGTCCATTCCTTTCCACACTTCCTATTTCAGTGATCCATGTACCCTACCTTCCCTGACTTCGTCGTGTGAAGGTCAGTCGCATGCTAGCATGTACATGCCACTATCAATAGCATAGATTGTGTATCAATCTATTCTTGACTCTTCTGTCGATCTGGATCCTGTTACCTCGCCGATAGATGAGGAGGATCCTGTTATTAGGCCTATATGGGCCACCTCGTTGTCTTGTTCACATGATTGCCTAGATGATAATTTTCCTTCAAATGAATCCATCCTCGAAGCCAAGAATGGTTCTGAGAGACCTTGGGATGATATGCATCATCGATCGTATTCCCTCCCAAGTCTTGAAAGAATCGAGCAAGATGACTTTTGGTCTACCTTGAGTGAGATAGTCGGTCACGCTGTAGTTCCACTTTATATGCACGGCATTTATGATGAAGGAAATATGGCAAGCATTTCTCCTACCATCTCGATCGATATCTCTCGTACCCATGGCAAGATTGAGAACGTAAATATAGGTGTGGATTATTCACCAGAAGAAATTCTGATCTACACCGAACTCTTCAAAGAATTTCGAGATGTATTCGCTTGGTCATATGAAGAGATGCCAGGGATCGACCCTTGTATTGTCGAACATGAAATCAGAACTTACTTGGATGTTAAACATGTTCGACAACATCTTGGAGCTATAAATCTTAGGAAGGCCCTTGCTATTAATGCAGAGGTGGAGAAGCTACTTAATGTTGGCTTCATCTACCCGGTTCCCTTGACCGAATGGGTATCCAACCCCGTTCTTATGAATAAAAAGAAAGGAACCATCCGTGTGTGTATGGACTTTCATGACCTGAACAAGGCTTGTCCTAAAGATAACTTCCCCATGTCCTTCATTGATCATATTCTCGATGAGTGTGCGGGAAGTGAGATATTTTCTTTTATGGATGGATTTTTAGGATATAATCAAATCCAAATCAAACTTGAGTACCAACAGAAGACGGATTTTATATGTCCTTAAGGTACTTTTGCATACCGAAAAATTCATTTCGGCCTTAAAAATGTCGGATCAACCTTCCAACATGCCATGAATTTCGCTTTTCACGATCTCAATCACATAGTCGAAGCCTACCTTGATGATCTCATTGCTCACTCTTGCAAAAGAGTGGATCATGTTACACACCTTCGGCTTGTTTTTGAAAGATGTTGTTACTATAGAATCTAGTTAAACCCTCACAAATGCATATTTTGCGTTAAGTCTAGTCATATTTTAGGGTTTTTACTTTCCAAGACCAGAATCATGGTATATCTTCTTAAGTTTGAGGCAATACTTCAATTGCCTCCCCCACGCACGATTAGACAACTTCAAGGTTTACAGGGGAAAGCTAACTTTCTACGTCGGTTTATAGTGAATTATGCCAATATCACTAAGGTTTTCATGTGCCTTTTGAAGAAGGACACCCCTTTTATCTGGGATGAGCGAGCCCATGAGTCTTTCGATGCTTTGAAGAAATCCTTGGTATCGGCCCCTCTGCTGAAATGCCCTGATTACAGTAGAGATTACTTGTTGTATATTGTCGCATATGAAGAGACGATTGGTATGGTTCTAGTTCAATAGGATGATGAGCTCCATGAGCACGTCATCTACTATCTTAGTCGAAATTTATTCGGTCCTGAGCTTAATTACTCTCATGTTGAAAAGATAGCTTTGGTTGTTGTTCATGCAGTCCAACGTTTACGTCACTATATATTTCTTTTCAAGACTCTTATGGTTGTTGATGTCAATTTTTTTCAATACATCCTTACTAGGCGTATCATAGGGGGGAAATATAATAAATGGATTGTCATCTTACAAGAGTTCGATCTCGACTTTGTTCGGCCAAGTCCAAGAAATTGCTAGTTTTTGCATATTTAATATCTGATTTTTCACGATTAGACAAAGATGTTATCCATGTTGATTCGTTTGCGGACGAACACATTTTCCTTGTCTCGTCGTCCGACCCCTAGTATGGAGACATTGTTTTATATCTTCAAACCTTGAAGTTCGCTCAGCATCTCTCACGAGATGATCGACCGCGTGTTAGATACCAAGACAAAACGTATACCATCGTCGGAGAAACTTTGTATCACCGAGGAATAGATAATATCTTGCGTCATTTATTAACTCACGAGGAAGTTGAGTCAGTCCTAAATGATTTCCACAAAAGGGCTTGTGGTGGTCACCTATCTGGGCTTGCAACAGCCCAAAAAATCTTGTGAGCCAGTTATTTATGGCTTACTATCTTTAAAGATTGTATCGAAGCAGTTAAGAAGTGTCACCCCTACCAGGTGTTCACTCAGAAAATGCACTTGCATCCAGCCCCTCTTCACCCAGTCATCATCATTGGTCCCTTCACCAAGTGGGGGTAGATTTCATCGATTGCAACCTAACTTTGACTGGGGGGCATCAACACATTGTCATGGTCGTCGACTACTTTACTAAGTGGGACGAGGCCATGCCTACCATAAAATCCGATGGGAATACTGTAGCCTTATTTATGTTCAACCAAATTATCGCTTGGTTCGGTATCCCGAGTGAGATTGTCACTGATCATGGTAGTCACTTTCAGAATGAAATGATGGTAGAACTAGAATCTAAGATGGGGTTTCGACATGGTCATTCATCTCCTTATTACCCCCAGGAAAATGGGCAAGTAGAGACCGTCAACAAGTCTCTCAAGACCATTTTCAAAAAAACTGTCAATCGGAGTAATTCCAATTGGCACATCATGCTATATCCCACGCTTTGGGCATACCAAACCTCGGTTAAGACTGCCACTGGTTTTTCCCCTTTTCAGTTATTGCACGGTGTGGAGATGATCCTTCTTATTGAATGTGAAATCCCTTCTCTCAAGTTGGCAGTCGAGCTCCTACCTGACACTTTATATTTAGAGTGACACCTTATGCCCCTAGAGAGTCTTGACAAGTAGCATCGGTATGCCTTTACGGCTATCGAGGCAAACAAGAAACATGTCAAAGTTCAATACGACAAGTTTGTCCGTCCCCGGTTGTATGCTAAGGGTGACTTGGTCCTCTTATATGACCAAGCCAAAGAACCACTAGGGGCAGGAAAGTTTAAACTCATGTGGCACGGTCCTTACATCATGCGACATGTTCTAGAAAAAGGGGCCTACGAGTTAGAAGATTATGAAAGGAATAAATTGGTCGAGCCCAGAAATGGGCTCTACTTGAAAATGTACTACGCTTGAGCCCTAGGCTTGGGTGGAACTCTTTGTATACTAATGTAAATATAGTGTATATACATCTCTTTTCCCCTTTTCTTTTGTCTTTGGATTGCTTATCGAGTTTTCCCTTTGTTGGCAGATGTCAACGGAGTCTTCGGTCTACCTAGGATTCGCAGACGGAGCCAGTCGTCATACACAGAACTTGGCTTCCACCGCTTGGGTGACTTACTCACCCAAGGGTATGCTGGTGTCTTCAGGTGGCATATGCCTAGGGCCATCGATGAATAATGTGGCCGAATATAGCGTCGTCATAGAACTTTTGTGTGATGTTATCTCGCATGGTATTCTCTCTTTAGAAGTTCGCTTGGATTCCCAGTTAGTAGTATGTCAGTTGAATGGTCATTACCGCGTGCGTGATCCTACTTTACTCCGTCAATTCCTACTTGTATGTATTTTAAAACGACAATTTGATTTTATTACATATTATCACATTCCTATGAGTTCTAATCATGTATCTGATACCTACGCTAATTACGTTTTAGATTGGCATTTGTCACATTAATAAAGCAAAGAAAACCATTAAATCAATGTACACATTGTAAGATATAAGTAAAGTCGAAGATCCTTTTTTATATATTTCAAAATATGGTGTTTATATTACAAAATTGGGGCTAAAACCCTCAATTCACATATACAGCCGGTATACATATCCCATGACATCTACGCCTGTGGCGCCAGATGTGTTTCATGGTAGCAAACCACGGCATTTGTGAGATGTCGAAAGAGTCGTACCCATGCTCTAGGTACACCAACCACCTGTCGTTGCATGGCTTCAGGTAGATCCTCTACCTGAACCATAGGAATCCTCTGTGTCAAACAAGACAGGTTGCCCTGCACATTTTGTAGGACTCTCTCCACTTCTCCGCCTGCCGCCTCATCTTCCTGGTTCCTCCGTCTATGTCGAAGGAATCCCTCTGGCCGTCGTGGACCCATGTCTGCGATTACACAAGTGCCTAGTTAATA
>JASDQU010261922.1:0-16070 GCA_032191745.1 Picea mariana
ACTTGACATCAACCAATGACATCAATCAAACCAAACCATTTACATCAATGACATATGATCCAACAATCTCCCAAGTAATCAAACCATTGGCATCAATGACAAACCATTGGCATCAATGACAACATGATCCAACAAAAATAACAAGACTCATCTCAAGTCTTAAAATCGATCTCTAGTAATAAAATTAATTCAAGAATTCATGTAGGAGATAAGATAACAGAACATGCATTTAACAAGAATCAATCTGAATTCTTAAAGAAGATTCATCATGTCATGCACAACCATATATAACAAGCATGCATAATATAAACATGGATCTCAGAGATAATAATTAATACACAATGGAAATAAATATACAAGCAATGGAAACCATGACAGAGAGTAGATATCTTTAATAAAACGAATCACCAATTGGATGCAGGCCAAGGACATTCCACCCAAACATAGACACTGTTGTTCCAAGTCTCAACAATAATGTCACCCTCAAGCCAGGGCTATGAATCCATAAGGTCGATGCCATGGTGTCATTCATCTTCCCAAACCAATCAACACTTAATATCTCACACATTTCTCAACACACGGAAATCCCAAGTACACCAGCTCTCTTCTCTCTAGCCTGCACAACCCAAGAGAATGGACCCCCTTCTATGTCATGCATTCCCTCAAGTTTTCCACCTACTTCCAAGGCTCTAGTGCATCTGGTCAAGAATCTCCATACTGGGAACTCTCAAGACTCGCAGGTGTGAACAAAACTTAACACATTCCAATGCAACTCAGACATGTAGGCATGGATTTCGGGGTTGTAATACACTAATCATTAGTACAGTCAAAACAAATGGCTTCTTCCTCATCAATTCTCCCCCAATTCCCAACCAAGAACAAGAATGAAGGGCAGCAATGAATGAAGAGTGAATAGAGAAGAACAATTGAGAGGAACCATGGAGAAGAACCCCCAAACAACCCAAAAGAGGTGTTTATACATTTACTTGCAAATCAATAACCAMATGGAATTCCCCAAGAAGCTSMTSTAATCGATTACCTCAATTAAAACAATCATGTGTAAATAAAATATAATAAAAAGACTTAGCCCCTTAATCCCCCTCTCTCATGGAATCATTTCCCCCTATAACCCTTGTCCTTGTCCGTCTAGGAGCCAGCAATGTATTTTATTATTGATAATAATTAAATAATTACATTTCCTAGGCACTTCAACCTCTTTTAATTTTTTTAGGCACTCTATGATACAGGTGGATATTGGTGGCCACCCACCTATTCCAACTAGCTCCTTTTGTCAGTTTTTAGTTCAGCACGTTCTTCTGTACTTGTTTGTAAATGTGGGTTCTACACTTTTGGGATTGTTTTAATCCCTACACATATTCCAGGTGGTGATTGGTGGCCACTCACCTAATCCAACTAGCTTATTTTGGAATTTTTCATGTCAGTACATCTTTTTGTACTTGTAGTGTCGTTTTGGTGCCCTAAACAGTGTTTTTTTGGTGTGCCACAGTCAAACTGTAGATGGAGTTAGATTTTGATGGAATAATGTGTATATCTTTGAAATACCTTTCCAATTGGCTATCATGCACCTAAAATGGGGATCATATGCAAAAGTTACGACCCCGAGAAGTTGAGGTGCCAACTTACCCATAGGGGCCCACATAACTTTTGTCTTTTCATCTCCTAGGGTTAGGTTTTTGTATGTCTAGGGTTTTGGAATTCATGAGTAATGTTAAAAAGGCCTTTGGAGCCTCATTGTAATCATTCTTCTTATATGGATACGTGTAGAAAGCCACATCTCTTCTCAGAGATAGCTACCACCATTCAAGCAAGTTGTTTCAAGTTCTGCAGTTTTTCAGTTTCAGCCTATTTTATTTATTCAATAGAAGTTGTTGTTCACTGGATATTTTTTTGTTGTTCTCCATATCTTTGTGTTATTATATTCATTCTCTTATTCCTTTCATTCCACTCATAAATCTGGATCAGTTGTATCAGAGCGGTATGCCCTTCATTTATTTTTCTCCGTGCATGTCCCCAACAAGATCTAGGTACAAGAAGTTGGGACTTGAACCAGTCGAGCCTTTGTAAGATCGGCCATGCCAAGCCCGAAAAAACCCATGGGGGATGAGAATAAAGATGATGGAGCGGGATATCCTTTTAAAATGTTGCTCGAGGAATCCCTTGCATGATAAAGGAACGAAATGATGGACAAATTTGCACAGATCCTTCGGCAGCTTCCCACAGGAGACGCATCTTCATCAGCTATGAAAACCACCTTTAGGGTACAAGTAAATTTTGATATTCCATTATTTTAAGTACTAATAGATGTGGATGTTTCAGATAAATGGTTGAATCTTCTTGAAGTGTATTTTTTGGTCCACAATTTTTTCGACAGGGAAAAGATTACTTTTGCACTCCTCAAGGTCGTCCCCCATGTTAAGGACTCGTGGGATACTTACTATGAGAAAATGGCCATAGAGGAATCTACAATATTTTTGGTCTCCCCCACATGGGATTCCTTGAGGGATTCCATTAAAAAATAGTACTACCCTGTTGAAAGCTAGGAGAACCGATACATAAGATGGACCATGTTGTGTCAGGAAAGGGACCAGATTTCACCAATAATTTCCATACCCTGTGCACCAAATTGTGTATCAAATATTTTGAATGACATCTGGTTCTCAAATACCATGGTTGTCTCCATAGATACATTCATACAAAAATTAAGTTTCTGGACATCACATCATTAGGTGCGGCTTATAGATATGTTGTCAAGATCAAGCAGAAATTTAAGCAGAGAAGGTGAGAGTTTGGATCTGCAAACTCCTCACAACCAAAGTAGGGAAAAGGTGGCCCCAACCCACAAAACAAGGGACCGAGAAAATATGGTCTTTCTCAGGAAAACCAATCCAAGCTGCAACCCAAGAAGGGTAATAAGAAGACGAAGAAGGACATGGTAAAATGGTGTGAATATCATAAAATCCATTGGCACGACACCAAAGAACGTCTCCCCAGGCAGTCACTGGTGGCCAAGATGAAAGCTTCTGAGTCATAGGTAGATTCTGACTCTAAATCAAATCCGTAAAGTGGGAAGTGGATCATCGATGTCGAACCTAGTTCCATTTTCTCTCCCACCAAAGTCCAACCAAGTGAACTAGAAGAACCAGAGGAAGGGGAACGCTTCTTTCACTCATATATGTGGCTAAAGGGAACTCCGTTGCATTTCATTGTTGATAGTGGCAGTCAGAAGAACCTAATTTCAGCACAGGTTGTCAAGCAGTTGGACATGTCGATCACACCGCATCCGTAGCCATACACCATCAGCTAGCTTCACCAAGGATGAGATCTTTGTGTCCTCCAAAGACCTAACCGGACTACTTAGGCGAGAAGGTCTTATGGAGGAGGATACCTAGACATACCGTGGTGAAAAAAGCTCACAATCTGCCTATTAGGAGTCATGTGAAATAAGGGATGGGCCATGGGGTCTTTGATCTTTCTTCCCACATATAAAGAATACTGGTGGCCCGGTACCTCACTCTCCAAGGTYAGGTGAGCAATAAATTCCTAGTGGAGATCCTTCAAACTAGAGAAGAAGGCCCCCTTTTGCTCTTTCTTGGGAGATAGAGGATACCTAGACATACCGTGGTGAAAAAAGCTCACAATCTGCCTATTAGGAGTCATGTGAAATAAGGGCTGGGCCATGGGGTCTTTGATCTTTCTTCCCACATATAAAGAATACTGGTGGCCCGGTACCTCACTCTCCAAGGTCAGGTGAGCAATAAATTCCTAGTGGAGATCCTTCAAACTAGAGAAGAAGGCCCCCTTTTGCTCTTTCTTGGGAGATAGAACAGAGGCCTTGTCGTCTTCCCTACAACATCAAGCCCTTCAAAGACAAGGTATTGTGTGATATTGCTCCCCTTGAATTTTTTGATGTTCTTTTAGGCCAGTCATATTTGTGGAAGTGACATGATGTGTATGAATCTAGACCCCACAGTGTTATTAATACTTTGGGTAGAAAATTGTACAAGATATCAGAGGTAGTGTCATCTACCGTTATTTCTTTAATCTCTATTGAGCAATGTAGTAAGGTCATTTCAAAGACCAGTAATTTCATCTTCTTTGTGATCCGTTCTCACAATAAGCAGAAGGTCTCCACCACATCTGTGACCTCCACACAGAGCCTCTCTTTGCAACAGAAGCAAGTGGACAGGATCGTGGAAGAGTAAAGAGACATCTTCTCCTCGGCCATTGGGGTACCAACGCACTGCCAAGTCAAGCATCCAATTAATTTAACCCCCAATGCCCTGCTTCATAATGGACGAGTCTATAATCGCTCGTTAATGGAGAATGATGAAATCAAGTGCCATATCCAAGAGATGCTTAAAAAGGGGCACATCCAACCCATCTCCTCCCCTTGCGGAAGCTCGATTGTGTTGGTGCAGAAGAAATACAGAACATGGCGGCTCTATATTGATTACAGAGAACTAAACAAAATCACAGTCAACAATCGGTACCCAATTCCCTGAATTGATCACCTTCTTGACCAACTCAAGGGGGGGAAGTTCTTCAGCAATATTGACCTAAAGTTTGGCTACCAACACGTTCCCATTGAACCAACTGATGTATGGAAGAAATATTTCAAATCTAAAGAAGGTCTCTTTGAATGTATGGTCATTCTATTGTGGGTGGGAAAACCCCCTATGGACTAGCACTAAGGGTTTTGTAATGCATGCAGAAATGACCATCTAAAGTCTCCTACTTTTTACCATCATCCCAACATAGACACCACATTCATACATAAACACAAGGGTAAAAGGATATGATAAATCTACCTTGAACTTCCACATTTGGTGTTGATCCTTTTGTGTTCGGTATCTCCTTGACTGCAAGTCTCCTCCCAAAGCCAACCTGCATTCATGAACAAACAAACAAAGAACTCCAAACATGCATCTTATATATGAATTGGTGGGTTAGAGGTTCTAATAAAATATAATCAAAGTTGAATATTTGAACACCTCATATGGCGGGACGGGAAAAGTACTTCTTTCCTATTAACCTCACAAAAGTAACTTACAATGGTGAGATCGGAGACTGCTCCTAGAACCTGGTCCTGGTATCCTCTTCAATTGTGCACCAACTGCTTCCACATATGCTTCTCCTCAAAAAATGGTTGCAAAAGATTGGGGAAAAGGGAATACAAAAAAGGGCAGAGTTTATTTGCTATTATCTTCCTCCTTTTTAAATGGGACCCCTACCTCTTATTTTATAGGCTAGAAGAGGGTAGTTACCCCATTGAGTGATTGGCTATGAGTGGTCAAACGGTTTAGGAAATTACCTGAAAATTTGTATTCCGTCTGCAACTTTCTATTTTTTTTTTCTTTTGTCTGTATACGTGGGTTGTAATGGGTTAGCTAGCATATACACGTAGGCTACAGTGGTGCAAGGCATGTATGACTTCAAAAGGATGGATTTTTTAAGAGATTTTCAATGGTGGCTTGGAAAAAATGGCAAATGAGATGACCTGTTGCCAAGTATGCATGTATGGTGAAAATTAGGGTTATAACAGATGCCCCCTAATGTGTGAGGTTAGAAGAGCATCTGATGGCCGAAATACATTACCAATCATCACCAACATACGGAGCGAGTGAGCCCAGGGACCAGAGCTCGTGAGGTGCCATTTGTAAAATAACAATCGTCTCATCGAGGCGGGTATACCCATGCTTGGAATGAAATAAAATCATGGTTTCCAATCAAATACACTACAGATCCAAGTCATATAACTATATAAATTGTAGTCGCAAGAAATATAGAGCGGATCTACATCTCGAAATGAAATATATATACATGTATAGTATCCATCTTAAAGAAGCTAATGATGCTTGATGGCTAGAGATGAGGCCTTCAGAGCTCGAGCAACAACTTCAAAATCTTCATAACTCGGGTAGGAGTGTAATATGAGTGTACGACTTCACTACCCAGAGGTCTTCGACGTCTCGTCAGGGAACAGACTAGAGGATCTTGATGATCAAGTTGAGGTCTTCACTGATTTCGAACAAAGACTTGATTGGGATTTCAGGATGGTCGGGCATGAGGTTAAGAGACAAACTGCAGAAGGGCCGACTCAAGCTTGGTAAAAAATTCCCTTGGACAATAGCACGACAAATTATGAGACTCGAGCAGCATGGTATTGACATAAGTTCGCGATGCAGGAGGCAACGCAAACTCTCCATATGTTTGGAAGAATAACCAAATGGAGGAGGACACAGCTCTATGTAGAGAGAACAACTTCCTAGGGTCACATTAAATCCCTGATCTTGACGAACAAATGGAAGGATGTGTTTTTTGCAAGGGCGACTCATTGTGCTTCCAAAAAATAAAATACTTTTCCCTTCCTCTTTTTGGGGTATATTTGATTTTTTTGTCTTTTTCAATCATTTTTTGGGAAGCTTGAAAAAGAATAAAAGAATGATACGCTACAAAGGAGGAACGAGTGTCGCTAACATACTATTTCCAAGCACAAGGAACACACTAATGTTCAGAGCAAGAAAAACATATGTAGTAAAAGGATACTCGGGAAAATCCCTCCATGGGTCAAGGTGTCAAGGCGCAGAGGCAAAAGTGATACAAGGCTTGCATATAAGGCATAATTCAAATGGTTTAGTTAAGGGCAACATGGAGTTGGCATGTAATGTCCCTTTCTAAATAGGAGCTCCAGAGAGGAGGCTTAATGGTCTAAACCGCCCCATTATACTATAGCCAGGGCCAAAGAGGGGTAAACAGGGTTATTAGAGGTCACTCCAGTCACAAGTGTTATATTCGAAAAGTGACATTGACCTAAAAAGGGTTAAAAGTGATTTTAAGTCATTATGAGCTAAAAATAGAAGTCAACAGTGAATTAGGGTTTCAACAGTAATTTAGGGTTTTGGAAGTCAACAGTGAATTAGGGTTTCAGCATGATTTAGGGTTTTGGAAATCTATAAAGGAAGGGTCAATGACCTAATTCATCATTATGCAGATTATGACTTGTCATTGAGGAGAAGAGGCGCATCTCAAGAGAGATAGTTCAGTGTATTCCAGGAGGAAGACACCAGTTGGCTGATTTCGGTGTTGAAAGGCACACCCTAGTCACCAGGAAGATCATCTAGGTCTTCCATCATTCTTCATTGATTCTATAGTGCTCCCATATTTTGGGTATTATCTTTTAGTTGCTTATTTGTATTCCGACTAAGATCCTTTTGTCTTTTGATCTAGCCGAGTGTTGTTATTTTATTCAGCCACACTTGCTTATTTGTATTCCAGCTAAGATCCTTTTTATATTGATCTAGTTGAGTATTGTCAGTTTATTTAGTCGCATTCGTCCATTTTGTAATCCATAGAGATATCATAATACAAAATTTCCAGTCCTTTGTCGCGTTTATTATTTGTATGATCATGTATATGATGTAAACCTTTAATCCTACACTAGCCAAGTCGGGAACATTACACAACATTAGGTTAAAAGATGCAAGAATGAAAATGTGATTAACAAGACACAATGATAACGTCCTTCAATATAATTTTAATGAGCCCAGAGAAGGTAAGCTCGGCGCTTTTTCAATTTTAGAGAGTCTAAAAAAACATAAAAGGAGACTTAGTTGGGGTACGTTTTTCGAAGGTAGTCTATTCGGTTCGAAAAAGGGGTAAACTAGCACCAAAAAGACGTCTATTCAAAAAAAAATTAACAAGTGTGACAAAGACAAGATCACTCGGCAATTTTTTCATATTTAAGGAGTCTGAAAAAATTTTAACTATCGACTCTGTATGAGATGTTCTTCTAGACCAGTTTAACGAGTGTGAAGGAACAAGGTCACTCGGCGATCTTTTCAATTTTAGGGAGTCTAAAGAGAGATCAAATATGGACTATGTGGGGGTTCCTTTTTCGTAATTAGTCTAGTCAATTCGAAAAGGGGTAAACTAGCACCGAAAAGACATCTATTCAAAATCATTTTAATGAGTGTGACAAAGACAAGATCACTTGACAATATTTTCACATTTAAGGAGTATGAAAAGAACTTAAATATGGACTCTGTATGGGATTTCCTTCTGGACCTTTTTAACAAGTGTGAAGGTACAAGGTCACTCGGCGATCTTTTCAATTTTAGGGAGTCTGAAAAGAGCTTAACTATGGACTCCGTGGGGGTTCCTTTTTCGTAATTTTAGTCCCTCATGCCTGAAAAAGGGTTAAAATTATACCTGAGAATACTCTTCTAGAGAACCAAGGCTCCTAGAGTATACCTTTGTTCGTACAATTGACCATCTGGACCAAAAAATAGGTAAACTACAGTCGAACAGATGTGCCTTCAAATTTCAATTTAGCAAGCATGAAGGGCGACAAGATCGCTCGGCAATATTTTCATGTTTAGAGGCTCTGAAAAGGGCTTAAAAGAAGACCTGTTATGTTTTGGGATTCTTAAGGGTGAGTTCAAGAGTGATAATGAATCATGCAAATGAGGCTCATACTCGTAGTCAGGAAAAACAAATAAGGACTCCCGAGCCTATAGTCGTTTAGTGACGGCATGGATACGAAAAATGCAACCAAGATCTACCTAGGGCATCCATGAAAGGGGGAGGCTCTACCACTAAATTATGACACTTCTAAAGAAGAAATGATGGTTCTGTGTCGCAACTTGGTGGGGTTGATCCTATGGCAAAGCGACAAAGATAACGAGATACAGAAAGTGGAGGTGGAATCCTAACTTAGATGCAACAAGTTGGAAAAATGACTTCTTACCAAAGGAACTTAAAAATGACCCAAATCTCCAAAAACTTTCCCAATACCCAAAGTAACACTTATCGTAACAATCCATAAGAAAATCTTGGACCATACTAAATTATTTTCAGGCTATAAAAAACAACAAAGGGGTCCAAAAAATGATAAAAAGGGGCCAAAAAGTCTATAAATAGAAGCTGGTAGCTCATTATCACCCTTGTTAATTGAGAAATTGACTAAGAATCCAAAAACACCCATTTTTCAAGAGAGTTGATTCTGGGAGCTTCAGTGGACAAAACGAACTTCCGCTTGGCCCAAGTATGTACATACTAGCCCCTCTTGCATTTCAATTAGTTGTTTATGCATTTATTTTTGTTTTTTGGGGGGGCGTTGACCTTTAAAAAGGTCGGCACTACATATACATGGGTTGTCCTATGACAGCCAGCATATGCCCGTGTGTAGAGAAAATACTACATTTGGGCATACATGACTATGTATACTACAGCCCTTGTATACCCTCCAACCTGTTGAAAAATTAAAAGATGCAAGAGTTAATCCCTCCTGAACTTGTGAAATGCAAGATATATGTTCACTGGAGGGAGAGGGAGCATCAGGACATTGATAATTTGGTTGGAGAGGACCCTGATGCTACTTCCACATTGGCTCAATGTGTTTTTCTGAAGTTCTTCTAGTGTTCATTTATGAGGGCACAACCCAGGTTAATAAATGTACTGGTATATTATTGGCACCTGGATGTAGAGGCATTCATGCTTGAGGGACAGTTGTTGACTCCAACGACTGAAGATATCTACTTTCTGAATAGCCTCTCAAGGAGAGGGGAACTAGTCAACTTCCACACTTTTCCTTCTAGGCCTCACAACATAAAGGAGTTGATAGGACTCCATTGTGAAGTCGGCACTGACAAAGTGGGCACTCAGGTGTCGATAAGAAAGATTTCAAACCTATCACTAAAATTGATAGTTTTGCACATTGGTCGAATCACTGGATCTACATCTTTACATGAGGCTTCCCGGGTGCACATGAATTGTGCGGTTCATTACTTAAATGCACAAATTTTTGACTAGAGTACCACTATACTAGACTGCATGAAGAGGCAGCTGACAGAGTGTCGTATGCGGAGACACAAAAACTTTGGGTTCGGGACTATTTTGTGTTCCTTTTCCTTTGCCGCGACAGGGTGGGGGGAGGACTATTGAGGCCTTCGACGACAAGTTTTTTGCTTGGTGGGAACGATTGATTCCGGCCGTAGAGGACTACCCCTATGTCGGGATCAAATTTTCTAGATATTCTGACATGCATGTACCTCCCGGAGAGGAGTGAGGAGAGATGGGTAAGTTTTTTTTTTTTCAAAGTTATTTAATTTTTATGTTTTTTCATATATATCATGTTTTTTGTATACCAGAGTATCTGACACATATGTATCTGTTATGTGCAGATGTGGGGTAGGTGCATCCAGAAAACTTCACAAGGACTAGACGGCGTCCTCGACCAGAGGCGGGACCATCTGCAGTTGGTGGACCAGCAGCAGCAGGGGGACCTCCAGCCAGAGAGGCTGAGAGAGTTTTGAGGCAGGTGGAGAGGAAACTCACCGCTCTTACTCATACAGTTCCTATGGTGGAGATCGAGGATCTCCCACCATCTATGCAGGCTCACGTTGTCGGGGTACCATGGACCTGGGTCCATATTTTTTGGCATTTGGCCAACATCGTTGTTCACTATGGCAGGGCCAAGAGGCCCCGCCCTTAGTTAGGCTAGACTTCTTACGTGTTGAGGGAACCTTTTGTATATTTTTGAGGGCATAAGCCTCGTGACTCTTTACTGGACACCTATTTTTTGAGGCACTCGCGCCCACCTATGTACTCTGATACTTTGTGATATATATATGAGTTTTTACATTTTTTTTTGTTTTATGGATTACATTTATTTACAAATGTATTTACATGTGCGTGTGTGTGTTTTTTCTTACATGTGTGAAATATGCCAATCTAATATATGATTAGCTAGAGTATTTGTAACTTGATTCAATCTCTTAGGAACATGGATATACGTAATGTAATCAAAGCTTTGTTCTAAGAGATGTACCCTAAGGAATCATCGGTGTAGAGTAGGATCATAAACGTGGTAAAATCCATTTAATTGAGACACAACCAACTGAGCGTCTAAGTAGACTCGGAGGGGAGATATACCACATGATAAAGCATCATGAAGCAACTCTAAGACTGTGTTGTATTTGGAAACATTGTTTGTGGCGTCACCTAAACAAATACCTCCTAAAGATAGCAATTGGACTTGAGGTGTGAAAATCACCCAAGTTGCGGAAGTAAGCCTCCGAGTGTGTCGGCTAGCACTGTCCGTGAACCCAATGAACACCTTTGATTCACTTGACATATGCCATAGTGAAAAATATGACATCAAAAACGACACGTCCATAAAACTAAAAATATAAAAACTACAAAAACAAATGTACAAGAACTATACGTATGTTACAAGAAGTCACCTGAGGCGACCCACCTATGAGTAATACTTCTTGAGGTAGAGCCCATTTCTAGGCTCCACCAAATCATTTCCTTCAAATTCCAACAGACGATAAGTGCCCTTGTTTAGAACCTATTTTATTATGAAAGGTCCAAACCACATGGGTTTGAACTTGCCTGCCCCGAGGGGGTCGTTATATTTGTCATAGACCAGGAAAAGGTTGCCTTCAGAGAAAATCCGAGGTCATAGAATGTTCTTAGGTGATGGTAGCACTATATAAAGGGGTTCAAGCAATGTAATGAGACATGAAGAGAAGTATTGTATTTGGAGCGGTAGCTCAATAGGAGGATGCCCCCTCAAAGAGGCAAGTGAACAGGAGAGGATCCCTTCCATAATAGGATCCATTGTATCGTGCTGCCCTACCTCAAGGGTTTGGTAATAATAAAGTGTGGTTTCTTCTATATTGCTTTGTGGATCTATTGTGTATTGAGTATTTGTGGTGATTATATTTGTAGATCTATTCAGGTTATTAACAAGTGGTATCAGAGCACTTTCCTTGGGCATACATTGTGGGCAAATATTTTTTATTTTTGCAGATTTTTTTTTTGAAGAAGAAAAAAAAAAAGAGGGCCATGAAATTCTCGAAGTTTTCAGTATATTTTTGTGAAAAATTTGCAGAAAAGGGTTATAGATCTGAGTTCCTCTCAAAAAAACACCCAAGTTGAAAAAACAAATCGTCAGAAACGGAGTCCGGGAAGTCAAGATATTGAAGTTTTAAAATATGAAAATTACAAGCAGTTGGAGGCCAAATTTTCCCAAGAAAGTTACAGATCTGAGTTCCTCTCACAATTTCACACAATTTCAAAAAAAAAATCAGCCGAAACGGAGTCCGGGAAGTGAAGTTATGAGCATTTTAACTTCAGCAGTTTTTTAGGGTTTTTCCAGAAAAAGCCGCGATTTTCTGCCGAAACTTATTGTGTCTATTTTTTGGGTTTTTTCTGACGGATGCAGGACCGAAGAGTTCATAGGGTGCTCAGATGGCTATTTCCTCTCAAACCCTGAAAGAAATTCTTGAATCATTCAAAGCCCAATTGTTTCACACATTGGATGACAGATTGAATGCATTTGTACATGGCCTCACAGACAGCCTCACACATGGCCTCACAAACAGCCTCACAGATAGCCTCAATGATAGTTTTCATAGTATTCAAGATTCATTGAATAACATGCAGGAGAGATTTCTTATAGAGGGACTCAGGGATGAATATAATCAAGAAATATATGCTTGGTATGATTTTGAGGCCGATTGTGATGATTGGTATATGGATAGTTGTCATTTCTGGGATGAAAACCACTTTCATATTTTATTTGATGACTCTAATCCACCTTCTGTAGAGAGAAACAATGTGACAAATCGAGAGCCAATGATTATTACCAATGTCCATCCTGCATATTCTACAATGGTATTATTCCTTCCAGATTCTGCTACGACCCTTTTCCACTATGTGGATGGATATTCTTATTTGGATCCACATGACAAGGCCGAATTTGGTGATGGTAGCACTATATAAAGGGGTTCAAGCAATGTAATGAGACATGAAAAGAAGTATTGTATTTGGATCTGAAGCTCAATAGGAGGATACCCCCTTGAAGAGGCAAGTGAATAGGAGAGGATCCATTCCATAATAGGATTCATTGTATGGTGTTGCCCTACCTCAAGGGTTTGGTAATAATAAAGTGTGGTTTCTTATATCTTGCTTAGTGGATCTATTGTGTATTTAGTATTTGTGGTTATTATATTGGTAGATCTATTCATGTTCTTAACAAACGGACTGATCATATTGACACTTGAATTTTTTCTTGTGAGCCTCATTAGCCAAGGCCGCATCACGACGATGATCATTGAGTTGCGTGAGGTATAATAGATGCTCTTCAAGCGGTGAAGTGTCTGGCAATAATTGTACTGCCAAATTTAGAGACGAGATCTGACACTCTATGGGAAAGACTGCTTCCAGCCCATAAACGAGTTTAAAAGGTGAGAAATCGGTTGCAGTCTTAACAGATTTTTGGTATGCCCATAATGTTGAGTATAACATCAAATGCCAATTTTACTTGGCCGAATTGATCGTTTGCTATAGAATGGTCTTAAGAGATTTATTTACAGCTTCCACCTGACCATTCTCTTGTGGGTAGTAAGGTGACGAATGTTCTTGCCTCAACCCAAGATTTGATGTTAACTCAGACATCATTTTATTCTGAAAGTGACTGCCATGGTCAGTGACAATCTCTCTCGGGACGTCGAACCTTGCTATAATCTAGTTAAAAAAAAGAGAGTTGCGGACTCTCTGTCATCTTTGAAAGTTAGCATAGCTTCGACCCACTTGGGGAAGTAGTCTACTACTACGATGATATAACGGTGCCCCCTTGTTGAAGGGGGGTTGCATGTGGTGTAATCAATCCCCCACTTGGTGAAGGGACCAATGGTAATGACGGGAAACATGGGAGTGGGGTGTGCCCTCATATTCTGAGAGAAGATTTGACACTAGTGGCACTTCTTGACCGATTCAACACAGTCTTTGATTAATGTCGACCAAAAGTAAGTAGCTCGTAGAATCTTTTGGGTTATTGCCAACCCAGGCAAATGACCGCCACATGCTCTAGTGTGGAAATCGTTAAGCATGATTTATGCTTCTTCATGAGTGAGACATAGGTGAAGGATGTAATCTACACCTCAAAGATATAAAGTGTCCTTGAGTATGAGATAATTCTTGGCCTGATGGCATATACGGTGACGCTCATCATGAGAAGCAGAGGCGGGTCACTTCAAAGTCTGGAGATAGACAAGTACATATCCATACCAAGGGTCCGAAGACGCAATCAAAAATATGTCTCCTTTAAGAAGAAACTCTTCGGGCATAACATCACCTGACTCAACCAGAAATTTCGAGATGAGTTCCGCAAAGACCAGCAACTTTTTGGATTTCACCGAAACAAAATCTAAGTCAAATTCTTGAAGGACAACTATCCATCTACTGATATTTCCACCAATTACTTGTCATGTCAACAAGTACTGAAACGAATTCTCAACGGTAATGACGGTGGTCTTGCAAAACATGATATAATGAAGGAACCGTTGGATAGCATGAATTGCTGCCAATGCAAGTTTTTCAACATGGGAATAATTGAGTTCCGGTCCAACCAGGCCTCGGCTCAAGTAATAAATCACATATTTTGAGAGTAAATGATCCTCCTGAATCAAGACCATACCGATGGTCAACTCTTCCGCAGCCAAGTATAATAAGAAATCCTTATTATAATTGGGTGGTCGAAGCAGAGGGGTAGTTGTGAGGGCACGTTTCAACGCTTCGAAAGAGCATTGAGTGGCTTTGTCCCAATGAAAAAGAACGTCCTTCTTCAGTAAATGCATAAAGCCATTTGTGATCTCGACATAGTTTGTGATGAAACGTCGTAAAAAGTTCGCTTTTCCCTGTAAACTCTGAAGTTGAAGGATTGTGCACGGTAGATACAATTGAAATATTTCCACAACTTTAAGAGGATTGACCATAATCCCTATTATTGAAACTATGAAACCTAGCAGACTACCCAATGTCACGCAAAAACTGCATTTGTTTGGATTCAAGTGAATCCGGTAGTAGCGACATCGCTCAAAGATAAGTCAAAGGTATGTGGGATGATCAGCTCTCTTACGAGATCGTGATGTTAAATCATCAAGGTAGACCTCGACTATATGTTTGAGATCGTGGAAAGAAAAATACATGGCCCGCTGAAATGTAGCTCCAACATTTTTCAGACCAAAAGGCATCTTTCGATAAGCGAATGTACCCCACGAACAAATGAAAGTAGTTTTGTGTTGGTCTTTGCATTTGATCTGTATCTCATTATATCGTGAAAAACCATCCATGAAAGAAAAGGCCTCGCAACCTGCACATTCATCGACTATCTGGTCAATAAATGGTGTGGGGAAATTATCCTTGGGACAAGCTTTCTTCAAATCATGGAAGTCCGTACATACGAGAATCGTACCCTGTTTTTTGTCGACCAAAACAGGATTTGACACCCATTGAGTCAAATGAACGGGATAGATAAAACCTGCTTTGAGTAGTTTCTCTACTTCAACCTTAATAGTTGTTTCTTTCTTAGGATTGACCAGATGAAGCTTCTGTCGGGTCGGCTTAGCATCAAGATAAGTCATGATTTCATGTTCGACGATTCTTGGATCAATGCCTGGCATTTCCTCATAAGACCAATAAAAAACGTCATGTAACTCTTTAAATAAATCTGTGTAGATTCGAATCTCCTCGAGGGAACAGTCAGCTCCGACGCAAATATTCTCCATGATGCCAAGGGTTCTGGAGATATCAATAAGTATAGTTTCAGTGATGGTTTCCATATTACCTTCGGAGTAAACAGCGTGTGTAGCAAAGGGATTGATAGGAAAAGACCTATCTCCAGTCATAGTCAAAGTGAATTCTCCTACTTCGATTCTTCTTAACTCTAGGAGGAAATAAGATCTGTGATGGAGATCATCCTAGGGTCTGTCCAGATTAGTCATTTCTTCAATAGTTGCTTCGTCTGAAAAAAAGATTAATTCTAAAGAATCAATGTCGGCAAGGGAACCTTGAGCCCAAGTAGGCTCTAGAATCGGATCTAACTCTTGTACGGGAGTCGGATCGGGGTCGGTGGAAGCTTGTTGGACTATTGAGTATGCAGCTTCTATCGCAGACAAGGGCATGGCCATACCATGGTGCCCTATTCCTTCCATCGTGGTCGATGGGGAAGTAAGACTCCATGGATCATTGAAGTAGGT
>JASDQU010261924.1:5443-15584 GCA_032191745.1 Picea mariana
TAGCCTGACCACAAATCCATAAGGGAAAACCAAGTCACACTCATTAGCCATTGTCACCTTCAATAGTTCAAAAAATGTTTTCCCTCACACTAGATGTGTTCATAATAGCAAAAAAATTCTCATTCCCCAACATACTAAGAAGCATCCAGCCTCCCACATATGTTGTATTTATCTTGTGCCTAGGAATCTCCATTCCTTTCCCTCCTTGGGGAAATTTTCATATTTGCAAATCCCTTATTTTCAGGGCCTTCCGGTGACAGAACTCAACTTATGACACTTGTAAAAATCAACTACGAGTTAACTCAAACTTCTTCCCCACTCATGGATTCATATTTAGCTATGTTTAACCTGATTATTCCATGTCTTCCAACATTTAATTTGTTAAAAACATTGTCTCATACATGTGTCCATCAAAATATCACAATTGGGCAAGTCAAACCTTTTCCAAATAGTCATAAAAATAATAATTACATATTCCAAAATTCTAAATTCGGATTTTTCATAAATGGAAATTTATTTCTAAATTCAACTTGGAATTTATTTTCTAACAATTTAAGGATATCACATCCTCTCCCCCTTAAGTAAAACATTGCCCTCAGTGTTCAATCATCTCTCGGAATAGAATTGGATAAGATTTCAGCACATCTTCTTCCAATTCCCAAGTGGCCTCCTCAGGACTAAAGTGCTTCCATTGCACTTTTACCTGGGTGATGGCTTTGTTCCGAAGTATTGTTTATTTCCTATCCAGAATGTGTAGAGGTGTCGCTTTGAACTCGCCTTTTGGTTCCACCTACACCATGTTCCAATCAATGATGTGAGTAGGATCATGAATATATCTTTTCAATAATGAAACATGAAAAACATTATGAACTTATAAATTTGCAAGAAGTGCCAGTTGATATGCCACGGGTCTGAATTGAGTTAAAATATCGAAGATGCCATAAAATATTAGCGCCAACTTGGAACAATTTCCTAGATTTAGGTAGCTTCTTCTTGATTTGAGTTTTATATACACATGTTCCCCAATTTTTAATTCTTGCTTTCTCCTTTTTAGATCTGCATAGTTTTTATGTCGATCTTGTGCCTCTTTCAAGTTATGTTGTACCCTTTTTACCATTCTCTCCATTTCTTGGAGAATTTATGGTCCAACCATAATATTATCAACTGGATTATACTAACTGATTGGGGTTTTTCATTTCCTTCCATACAATACTTCGATGGGACTCATCTTAGTTGATATTCGATAACTATTATTGTATGCGAACTAAACTAAGTGCAGATATTCTTCCCACTTAGTTGGTTTTGTTCTTACATACATTCGTAACATTTCTTCGATAATTTGGTTTGTTCATTATGTTTTCCCATTTGTTTGTGGATGGTAACTTGTGCTAAAATCCAAATTATTACCCAAACCTGCAAACAATTATTTCCAAAAATTGGATGTAAATTTGACATCTCTATCTGAAATCACCATCTTAGGAATTCCATGCAATCTAAAAATTTCTTTCATAAAATTTCATCGATATTAATCCCTTTGTAAGTAGATTTCATAGGTATAAAATGTGAATATTTACTTAGCTTATCAATCACTACCATAATTGAGTCATTTTGTCTTTGAGTCTTAGGCAAACCTGTGATAAAGTCCGTCGAAATAATTTCCCATTTCCATTCGGGTATAGGAAAAGGTTGTAACATACCTATCGGAAGTTGATGCTCAGCCTTTACCTGTTGAAAATCCAAACATTTAGACAAGTATTCGACTATTTCATTTTTCATGTTAGACCAATGGAGTTGATTCCTTAAGGATGTTATTGTTTTCTGGTATCTTAGATGACGAGGATACGAATTTATGTGCATCTTATCAAGAAATTTCAATTTTAAATCAATAGATTTAGGTACATATAACATGTCTTTGAACCTTAACAACCCATTTTTATCTATAATCAGATATTTTTTGTTAATATGTTTTGCATTTCCTTGCAATTTTGCTATGGTTTTGATGTAATTTCCATCCTTTCTACTTGTAGATTGTATCCTATGCTCAATATTATTTTCTCATAAAGCCCATTAGTCTTATGAATTAGTGCATCTGCAACTTTTTTTTCTTTACCCTTGATGTGTCATACCTCAAAATTGAACTCACTTAAAAAGAAAAATCATCTCACTTGTCTTGCATTGAGATCATGTTGACTGAACAAATGCTTTACACCACTGTTATCCGTTAGTAAAATAAATTTTCTTCCCATTAAATAATGCCGCCACATTTTTAATGCATGAATCACAATTGTTAATTATAGATCGTGAGTCACATAGTTTTGTTCATGTTCTTTCAATTTGCGTGATTCATAACAGATGATGTGTCCATATTGTGTTAGCACACCTCCTAATACCTATTTACTTGCATCCACACAAACTATAAAGTATTTATCTAGATCTTCTACCTTTAGGATAGGTGTTGTAGTTAATAGTCCTTTTAGTTTATCAAAACTGTCTTGGAATTTTTGGAACAAACTAAATTTTATTCCCTTTTTCTATAGTGATGTAATTAGACAGGAAATTATATAAAATCATTCGATAAAAATTCGTTAATAACCGATTGTTGGGTATGTGTTATATTCTTTGCACGAGTAGTAGTGTCACCTACCTCGGGAAACGTGTCATGTATTTAGGTGGTTTTTTCGACACATGGTTTTTTCCAATGGTTTTCTATTTCCAGTTAAGGAATTAGGGTTTTGGACTAATCCAGGTCATTGGGTTAGGTTTTTGGATGTCATTGGCTCCTATATGTATATTGTATTGTAAACAATGTAACACAATGAATGAATATAATATATGTTGGTTTTCCCGGTTTGGGTTTCCAAGGGAAAAATCTTTGTGTAATGTTTTCATTTGCCATTGTATCTTTTCTGTTCTTTTCTGAATATCTATTTATAGTAGACATTGTACAAGCTTAGTATCTACACCGGTAATCCCCATAAATGACCTTATGTATGCTACATCTTTAGGAATAGGACATTCCATAATTGCTTTAATATTTTTTGGGTCTACTGCAATACCATCTTCTCATATTGCATTCCCTAAATACGGTATCTTTCTTTCGTAGAAATCACACTTATAAAACTTAGCATGCAAATTATGTCCTCTTAAAGTTTTTAATACTATTTTTAGATGCTCTTCATGTTATTCTTCAATTTTTTAATAAACTAAAATATCATCGATAAAAATAAGCACAAATTTATCCAGATACTCGTTGAACATACTATTCATCAAGCACATAAAAGTTGTTGGTGCATTAGTAAGTCCAAATAGAATCACTACAAATTCATAGTGTCCATAACGTGTTCCAAATGTTGTTTTGTTTACGTCTTCATCCTTTATCCTGACTTGGTGATAACCAGACCTCAAATCTATCTTAGAGAATATTTTTTCTCCTCCAACCTGGTCAAGGAAATCGTTAATTCTCGGTAAAGGGTACTTATTTTTTATCTTCATTTTATTCAGTTGATGATAATCAATACACAATCTCAACATTCCATCTTTCATTTTAAAAAACAAAATGGGTGCTCCCCAAGGTGAAACACTTGGTCTGATATACTCTTTATCTAATAGTTCTTATAACTGAATTTTCAATTTTGTTAGTTCAAGTACACTCATTATATAAGGTGCCATCGATACCGGGGCAGATCCAGGTAGTAGATCGATAGAGAAATATATCTCTCTCCTTGGAGGTAGTTCCCGTATTTCTTCCACGAATATATCTCTGAACCCATGTAGAACTACAAAGTCTTCCAAACTTGCTTTGCTTTCTTTCTCTAATAGATTAGTTACTTGAACAACATATACTTCACAACCCTTATTAATACATTTCTTAAATTGCATTGTTGATATTTTCCTAACAGAAATTGGTTTTTTGATTCCTTGTACTGTTATGGCTTTATTATTTTCATCTATATACTCAAATGACTTTTCGTAACAATTTAATATCACTTTATGTTTTTCTAACGAATCCATTCTGACAATTATATCATAAGACCCTAAAGGTAATACATTCATATTTAACTTTGTATTCTAACCATTTATATTATGTTCACAATCATAAATAAATTATCTTACCTTTCTTTTTGTCCCGGTTGCTAGTTGTACTAACCAGGATTTAGCATGGTTTACCTTCTTTATCCTATTTGATTCTACTAAATCAGGAGTAATATAGCTCAAACTAGCTCCGAGGTCAATTAATATGGAAATATTGTTGTCATGAATTTTACCTTCAACTTCCACAATAATGGATTGATGATCTTCCTGCATGTCATCCACAGATGCATTGATCATATACATGCTTCTGTCAAAATCTCCCAATGTTGAAGATTCTTGAAGATAATGGACTGCAGTTTTTCCTGATGGGTTTAAGCGTGGACAATTCTTTCATAAGTGGGGTTCTCCACACTCCCAACATTTCAACGGTTCTCTAGGATTGGCCCCTACTTTCTTAAATTCCAAATTAACTGTTTTATTTCCCCCTTTAGTGTGGTGTGTGTTTGTGTGATAGTCCTTCTTTTGAAAATCATTTCCCATGTTACAGAAAGGGGCTAGTTGGAAACCTTTCTTACTTTGATTCATTTTATCTTGTTTCTTATATTTCCATGCCTTAGGAATTTCAAATATCTGTTTATATTGTTCATATCACATTCGAGCCTTCCTAAACACTTCATTTAAAGACTTAGGATTATCAAACTCAATTATGTCCTTATAAGAATGTGGTAGACAGCTTAAGAACCTTTGTATCTTTACCTTATCTTGTTTGATGTAAGGCACAAATCTCAATGGATCTAGGAATTTATTTACTAGATCTTCCATAGCCATTTGTCCTAGTCGTAGTTCATAAAATTCCTTAGTTTTTCTTTCATAATAACTTTTTGATAAGTATTTCTTCTTGAAATACTTTTTTTTAATTATGTCCATTCCATTCGTTTTTCTTTCAATCCCTTAGCTAATTTGATTTCTTTCCACTAGATACTCTTTTTTCCCTTTAAATTATAAATGGTCATTCTAACTTTCATATTACTAGAATAATTATAAATATGGAAGTATTTATTTATGTCTAACAACCATGCTTAAGCTTCCTCACCAGTCTTTGATTCTCCATCAAAGGTGGAGGGTTTAACTTTTAGAATTCACCTTCTAGGTGATCCGATTGTTTTCTCTTCCTTCATGTAGATGCCTTGTTTTCTTTCATGCGCGTGTCTTCAGAAGAGTTGTCCTTTTTTTTTGTTTCATGACTAGAATTCTTGGAAGAAATTTTTCTTACATGTTCTTCTCTTTCATTGTCTTTTGGACTCTTCTTTGTTACTATACTGTGTAGCAACATTTAATTTATTTCCAGTTCGTTATCTGCTTTAAACACTTGTAATTCCACGATAAGGTTTCTCATCGTTTCCAAGATTTGGGTGGTTGAACTTCCCTCACTATGATGTTCTGGGTCTCTAGGAAGCTCTTGATTTTGATTCCCCTCATCTATGTTTCCTTCTTCATTCTGTGCTGACATTTTCACAATAGACAATTTTTTATTTTTGTAACAATAAATATGTTTGTTATATTTTTCCTTCAAAAACAAAAATAAAGATTTGGTGCTACCCTCGGGTCCAAGTGTTGTAACCAAAAAATCTGATACCATATGTAATGAACCCCAAATTTCACTCAAATAAAAAAAAATGAATAGCGTCTATTGCCATCCAGATTGGTTCATGACACATAAAGATATTTTCTTATAAATATTATTCCACTTTGCGCACATATGAGTTTTTACTCTAATGGATTATCCATCTTGAAATTCTGAAGGAGATTTAAAACCCAACATAAATCTTATTCTTATACTCCATTAAATCACAGTATTCTTATTAGATTAACTCATAACCTAATTTAACATGAACTATGAAACCATGCTAATATATTAGAGTCATACATTTATATTGTTAAATTTGTAACTATGATTATCAACGTCCATAGCATAAGTACTAGGGTTACACCATACCCATGTTATCCACACTATATTAGTATAACAACTATGTTATAACAAAAAACTTGTAAATGATGTAACCCTTAGAAACAAGGTTAAAACACCAATGGACATAATGTTAAACTAGGATACATAGCTATCATTGTCAAGAATCTATGCATTGGGGTTATAACATACCCATAATAATACCACACTAGCATAGTGTACTGAACTATATTTTAAACAATCTATACGATGCACACATTTTCCACTAAGTTATAACCCTACACAAATGCTAACTTTGTCCACCCGATCCAGGGTTATACACCTATGATACAGCATTAAAGTGGTTTGAGAATCGTATCGAGGTGGATTCCAAGTCATGTCTGAACTTAGGTCGTTATATCCTATAGGAAATTAAGTTATGGCAGGTCCATTAAAGGTGATAGACCTACCCAGTGCCCTGTGATTTGACATTACAAGAAATCGTTGAATGTGGGCTTTCCACTACAGTTGAAATCACATGGAAGTGGTGTAAGGTGGCATACCAGTCGCTCTTACGCACTAACAAGGGGCTCTAGGTTTCATTAGACTTATCGTAGTCACCTCTTTGGTATCATTTTCATGTTTTCCTCTTCACCGGTGATTCTGGTAGTGCTCATCCCTGGTGAAGAACAGAGGCAAAATCACACTGGCAGGGTTCTTCACAAGCACGAGTAAGCAAACCACATGCTCTGTAAAAAATTGTAACGGGTTTTCTGGTGCCACGCATTCTCTGTGAAAAAAAAAGTATTCTCTATGTAATGTGTTCTCTAGTGCAATGTGTTCTATGTGATTCTATGTCACATTCCTAGTGCTTTTATTTTGATTTATGGTTGAAACCACATATTGTTTACACCTCCGTATACGTTTCATTCCATGTTCCAATGTGATAATTGTTTCACTAGTTTATTATGTTTATTCCCTTAAGTTTTATCAATCGAGTTGATTGTATTTATCCTATGTTAATTGTACGTCCTCAATCCGTGCCCTTCTGGTTTCTCTCAAGTCCAAACCCATGGTCAGAATCACTGAAAAAAAGGTCATTACACCCCACAACCTTTGTCTGGAAGTTTATGTGCAACCTAACCATCATCATTGAGACTTCGTAAATGGAGACCCTAGAAGAAATCATTGACTGCAAAATAGTTATGGTTTTATTCTTTCCATTCCAATACTTGGTTGTAACCTACAAAGATTTTCATAGGTATATACAAATTTTCGTTATAGTCTTGAAAGTTTAATTCCTTGTGTGGTAAATTTTTAATTCGAACTATGTCTATTCGTAAAGGTAATTTGAACATGGTTTTTCCCTTTTTAGATCTTTCAAAGTTTTCCTATAGGTACTCAATGAATATTTCATTCCTTATATTAGAACCCATCTCAGAAAATCGTGCTTTGTCTCTAATAAGGTTTAATGATTATCTCTGTTAAAAAATTACAGTCATCTTGGCAACGACCTTCACTTTCTGGATTGTCTTCTATAATGCAATCTTTGTCTACATAATTTAGGAATTAATTGCATTCGACAGCTATGAAATAAAATGATCCTCTCTTTTATTTATTTTTTACCCTATAGTCGTACTCATTCACAAAACCTTCGGTTGTATACATGATACAAGGGTTTTAGCAGGGTTCAAGCACATTTTCCATTATTAGACTTTAACATACAGATTATGGTTTTACAGTAATTGTATGTCCCTAGATCGAATCCTTGAATCTTTGTAAACACTTTTCATTTAATGATTTATTTACTATGATCATTATCATTGTCATAATTTTCATCTGTGTATTACGGGAACAAAATGTAGCTCTATTTTAATTGTTAACTTTGTCACAATAAATTCCTTTAGTTATTTTGGTCCTCTGTACAAAGTGTTTTGGTAAATTCATTTTGATGATTTGTTCTATAAAAATAGACTATTTCGATGAACATATTGTATCATTTTAACCTTCGTAGGAAAAGAGCTTGCTATTTCTACCTCTCGGTTAAATTATTCGTTAAAATTTTCTTCACTTGATTACATTCTGTATTGTCTTTTGTATATGTTCTTTGTATTTTCTAATCTAGAGACATGTACCGGGATGACGAAGAAACAAAACTTGATTAAATGTTTGTTTTCTTTCTTTAATTTAGCAAGTGAATAATTTTGCATGGATATAATTTAATGATAGGTCCCTTTGTCTTTGTGAGGGAATCTGTGAAATGGTTACGAACCCACTCCTCCTCCTAAATCGTGGATCAACTACTTCGCAAGGGAAAATGAAGACGATTTGATATTCATTGGGATCCAAGATAAGTTATGCCTTTGACTTATTTTATTTATCTCATTCCTTAATGACTTGAACACTAGTAAAGATACTAACACTTTGTATTTCTGTCTTGCAGGTTGGAAATAATAGTCTGCTTGGTGAAAGAAGCGTCATGCCACCAAAAGGTATTTGGGTTCCATGTTTTTTCCTTCCACCGGTCCATGTGCGCATTAACTTCAGTTACAAACAGTTTTATGTAGACTCTTTTAAACTCAGTTTAAACTCGTTATGGAATTCTTGGGTCTATGGAAACCCCATATGTATTATTTGGTCAGCAACCTATTGACTGTAATAAATGTATTTTGTCAAACATTATGAGATCTATCGTATAATATATCTTTTTTTGTTAATAAAATTATAGTTGTTGCAACCAATGATTCAATTTTAATTCATCGATATCACTTTGGTGTTGCTTTATGTCCAATTTTCCTTCCATATTGAGCAAGGGTTATGAATTTTTTATGGCATTGGAACTTGACTTATGTTTCTCGGGCTATTTTCTCTACTCCTTTTTTATGTCTTTATTATCCCCCAGTTTTCCATCTAATATGATCTTTGAGTTCAAGCCTCCGACTTCTCTAAATGGTTTGATCTTACTTGCGAGAGTTTCCATGAGCAGGGACATATTTCCAGATATTCGAGCCTCATGAATATCTCCTCTCTTATATCTCGAGGGTTTTTATGAACAGACTTGTCGATCATGGTTAGGGTTCTATGAATTTCTTCTTAAAATAATTATTCGATCCCTACTTATTTCCAAAAAATCCCCAAGAAAACCTACTCTGACACCGATATGATCTATAAACTACTGTGGATATTCCATTGGAACAGTTCGTCACAACAAATCTAATAAAATGTTGAAATATCTATTGTGAAGGTTAATTTCCTTTAGATATCATATTATTTAATTATTGGTTTTCTTCCTAAATGTATTAAATAGTTGAAATGCAAAAAATAGAGAACAAAAATAAATACTCAAGTTGAATATAACCTGGGAATCCCAATAAGGGAGAAAACCCAACTAGAAGGTGAGGCCACTCTACTCTTATTTCTTCAAATGCAAGTACAAAAAAGAGGTACTCTTTGTAGAGTTTCCCTTGACACAATGGCTTGTATTGTTGCTACAATATCTCTCCTCCTATGTTAGGCTCTAAAAATACCACTCCTTAGTTTTATTCTCAACTATGGAACAAATACAATGCTAAATAAGGAACCGTTTCTCCTCCTAGTGGTCTAGTATTTAACATATATCGATATTCATTTAGGGTTAGGGTTTTGAATTTCTCAACCCTCAATTGTGATAACATTTTGGACCTTATAGAATTTTCTTGAAGGTATTCACATGGCTATCACCATATGAATGAGTAATTGGGGCTGACCTGGCATCCTCTCGTACCATGGTGGTCAACACGATAGGTCAACTTGTGGGAGGCATGACTTTCTCTTATAACTCTGATTGAGGAATTTGACTCACAATTGGAAAGGACTCGGATTGTATAATATGGAATATTGCTCCATAATTAGGAAGTAGGTTCAAAAAAAAGGTCAGTTGATGCCTCATAATGGCTCTGGAATATTTCTGACAGTTTCCTACCTAAATTTTCCAAAATGGTTCAAAAAGCAATTGAGAGAAAAATATCAGTATTGATATTGTATTAAGGGGAACTTATTATACCCATGCATATCTCATGCACTCAGTTATGTTTCTTATGTGTGATTATTATTCTCTAGTCTTTAGTATGTTAATCACTTTTTCATGATATTCAATATCATTCTTAAGAAATTTAATGTTGAAAT